>JAHRHZ010000141.1:2578543-2636871 GCA_024137785.1 Ginglymostoma cirratum | reverse complement strand
GGCCTGCTGTGTTCATCCAGCTCTACACCTTGTTATGCCAGTGAGCAATACAGCTCTGGCTCCTGAGCTCCCAGTATTACAGATACTAGCCTTCAGTTCTTTCAATTCAATCTACATGAAATGAAGAAGATTCTAAAGTCACAGGATATAGTTGAGTTTTGATACTCTGAACCAGAAATCGGCGCAGAAGTTATACAGTCATAGAGAATTACAGCATGGAAACAGACCCTTCGGTCCACTTTGTTCATTCCTCCCAGATATCTTAAATAAATATAGTCCAATTTGCCAGCATTTGGCCCATATCCTTCTAAACTCTTACTATTCATATACCCATCCAAACGCCTTTTCAAATGTTGTGATTGTACCTGCCTCCACCACTTCCTCTGGCAGCTCAATCCATACACACCACCTTCTGCATGATAAAGTTGCTCCTTAACTCCCTTTTAAATCTTTCCCCCCTCATCTTAAACCTATGCCCTCTCATCCTGGACGGTCCCACCCTGAGGAAAAGATGTTGTCTATTTACCTTATCCATGACACTCACGAATTTATAAACCTCTATAAGGTCACCCCTGATCCTCCAATGCTCCAGGGAAAATAGCCCCAGCCTACTCAGCCTCTCCCTGTAGCTCAAACCCTCCAACCCTGGCAACATGCTTGTAAATATTTTCTGAACCCTTTCAAGTTTCACAACATTCTTCCCAGAGCAGGGAGATCAGAACTGCACACAGTATTCCAAAAGTGACCTAACCAATGTCCTGTACAGCCACAACATGACCCTCCCAACTCCTATACTCATTGCACTGACTAATAAAGGCAAGCGTACTAAATGCCTTCTACAATATCCTATCTACCTGTGACTCCACTTCCAAGGTATTATGAACCTATACATCACGGTCTCTTTGTTCAGCAACACTCCACAGGACCTTATCATTAAGTGTATGAGTCCTGCCCTGATTCACCTTTCCAAACGCAGAATCTCACACTTAGCTAAATTAAATTCTGTCTGCCATTCCTCGGCCCATTGGCCCATCTGATCAAGATCCCGTTGTACTCTGAGGTAACCTTCTTCACTGTATACTAGACCTCCAATTTTGCTTAGAATTTAGAGTCAGACAGCACGGAAATAGACCCTTCAGTCTAACTTGTCTGTGGCGACCAGATGTCCTAAATTAATCTAGTCCCATTTGCCCGCATTTGGCCCATATCCCTTTAAACCCTTCATATTCATGTCCTCATCCAGATGCCTTTTACATGTTGTAATCGTACCAGCCTCCACCACTTTCTCTGGCACCTCTTCCACACACGCACCACACGCTGCATGAAAAAGTTGCCCCAAGGGCCCTTTTATATCTTTCCCCTCTCACCTTAAACCTATGCCCTCTAGTTTTGGCCTCCTCTGTCTCTGGGGAAAATGACCCTATCTATGCTCCTCATGATTTTATAAACTTCTATAAGGTCACCCCTCAGCCTCCAATGCTCCAGGGAAAGTAGCTACAGCCTATTCAGCCTCTCCCTGTAGCTCAAACCCTCCAACCCTGGCAACATCCGTGTAAATCTTTTTTGAACCATTTCAGTATCTAGTGCCTTGAGTGAAATGAGGCTTCTAACCAAAAATGCTGCCAGTCCCCAAGCTACCTCGAGAATTACTCATTGCTTTTCATCTGTCCCAAAGTCAATAACATATTCTTCCCACATTCTTGGCCAGTCTTCAATGGCAGGGCTCAACAAGTCAACCTTCCCAAATGACTGCATGATGCCAGAAATGCCTACCACAACACAAAGTTGACTGTTGTGAGCGTGTTTCTTCAGAAACATGCTTTACTTTCGTCGAGACTAAAGTAACTACACAGATGACAAGTTTTGGTCATCAAGTCACCCCTCAGGGAAATTCTTCCTATAGCACGTCATCTGTGAACTTAACCAAATATACCTTCTATGTTCACATTCAAATCATTTATATAAATGACAAAAAGAAGTGGAGCCTACCAATCCTTGTGGCACACCGCTTGTCACAGGCCTCCAGTCTGAAAGCAACCCTCAGCCACCATCCTCTTTTTTCCTAACTTCGAGCCAGTTTTGTGTCCATATGGCTAGTTATCCCTGTATTCCATGTGATCTAACCTTGCTAGCCAGACTATCATGAGGAACCTTGTTGAACACCTTACTGATGTCCATATTGATCACGTCCACTGCTCTGTCCTCATGAATCCCCTTTGTTACTTGTTCAAAAAAACTCAATTAAATTAGGTTTCCCACGCACAAAGAAATGTTGACTATACCTAATTAGTTAATGAAAACCAAAAGAACTGCGGATGCTATAAACCAGGAACACGCAGCACCTGTGAAGGCAAAAAAACAGAGTTAACGTTTCAGGTCCACCGGACCCTAAATGTAAACTCTTTTTGTTCCTGCTGAGTTTTTTCCAGCAACTTTTTTTTATCCCTAATTAGTCCTTGCCTTTCGAAATACATGTTAATTCTGTTCCTCAAGATGAGTGCTCCGCACAGTTCCTTCATCTGCTTCATCAATGAGCTTCCTTCCATCGTAAGGTCGGTGGTAAGTATTTTCACTGGCGAAGTCCAGGAGTTCAGCAGTGACTCTTCAAATACATCTGTGTCCAAATGCAGCAAGAATTCAGCAACATTAAGGCTTTACCTCATACAAGGCAAGATAATGACAAGACAAGACCAGCCTTCGCTTCAGATATTACCATTTCTGAATTTCACACTACTAATAACCTAGAGGTTATCGCTGATTAGGATATGCACTGGATTGTCCGCGTAAATACTGTGGCTGCAAGCACTGATCTGAGGCTAGGATACCTGTACTGTGCAACTCAACCCCTTACGTTACTAAGCCTGTTCACTACCTGCAAGGCAAAAGTCAGAAATGTGCCGGAATATTTTCCGCTTACCTGGATGAGTGCATCATAAAAAAAAAGTTTGACACTGTCCAGGAAATAGAACAAAAAGTCTTTCTTATTTGGTACCCCAACCAAATGCTTCATCTGATTTTTCTTCACAGAAACAGCCAGACCTACTGAGCTTTTTCAGCAACTTCGGTTTTTGTTGTTGTTTATCATTGTACTGTTTGTGTCGGGTGATACTTTGATCTTTTCTACTTCGATTCCCCTAACCACCTCTCTGAACATAAAACTGCACACTCTGAAATAACAAGGTGCAGAGCTGAACGAACACTGCAGACCAAGCAGCATCAGTGGAGCAGGAAGGCTGACGTTTCGGGCGATGCCTATTATCTGATTGGATAGTCACCCATGTAGACACCACGGCAGGACTCGGTATTTCGCTTGTGATTGGCCAGCGTCCACTGCCGTTGGCTTTGACGGACGTGCAACATCGAAATGTGATTGGTCGCTGGCTCAAACGGGTATCTAGGCCTGAAACGTCAAGTTTTCCTGCTCCTGTGATGCTGCTTGGCCTGCTGTGTTCATCCAGCTCTACAACTGGTTATTCCAAAAACCAGTTTTCTGATGAAGGGTTTAGGCCCGAAACGTCAAGTTTTCCTGCTCCTGTGATGCTGCTTGACCTGCTGTGTTCATCCAGCCCCATGCTTGTTATTCCAAAAACCATGTTCGATATTGATTGGTGAAAGTCCCACATGGTCCCATGACAGTCGGACTGGTTGCCATTCCGATTGGCTCATTCCTCCCTACATCTCATTTGTCAGTAGCCCACGTGGGATTCTTGAAGGACGGTTGGTTTCACAACTTGGTTGGTTCGTTTCTCTTTTCCGAAGAAGGGTCTAGGCCCGAAACGTCAGCCTTCCTGCTCCTCTGATGCTGCTTGGCCTGCTGTGTTCATCCAGCTCCACACCTTGTTATCTCTGATTCTCCAGCATCTGCAGTTCCTGCTATCTCTCGTTTCTCGCCCTGGTAGGTTGATGGACATGTCAGTCCTGGAAGTAATTGGTCAGTGTCCCACGTGGGTCACCGTGTGACGTCATTGTCTGGGTGGGACGTCCGGTGGTGCCGTGTCGGGGTCCGGAGGCTGGATTCAGATTGTGCGGGCGCGATGAGGGAAGGCCGGACGCCCCGCTTCAGTGACGGCGCTGTAGAGGTGCTGCTAGAGCGGGTAAGGGCTCATCGGGAGATCCTGTTTCCCTGGGAGGGCAGGAGTGTGCCCCGGGAGTTGGTGCACCAGGCCTGGATGGACGTAGCTGTCTGTGTGAACGCCAGGAGCGAGGTGCCCAAGACCTGGCTGCAGTGCAGGAAGAAGTTCAACGGCCTGACCTGGACGGCCAAGGTAAACACAGCCCCCGGGAGGTCGTACCGTGCTGGTGCTGTCAAGCATCGCCATGATTCTGTCCCGTGCCAGTCCCCTCTGTGGTACCTCTGCTGTCTGATGCTATATAGTGCCAGTTCCAACTGTGGTACCAGACTCGTGTGATGTCCTGCTATGCCACTTTCTTCTGCGGTGCCCTGTTGTGATGCCTTGTGTTTGTTCCCTCTGCAGTGTCAGTCCTCCAGTGCGACCTCCCTACTGAACTGGCATGCATTCTGGTACCAGTCCTGCCTGGTGCCCTGTAATGCCTGTCTCTTCTGCAGTACCAGTTCTCTGCCCTATGTCTCTACTGTGCCAATATTGTCTGTGGTACCTCCCCCCTGTGCAGTATCCCTAGTGTGCCAGACCTCTATGTGGTGCCCTTCTATGGCAGTCCCCTTCCCACAGTGTTGGCTATCATCACTGTGCCCTGCTTGCCCATTCCCTCCATGTACTAGTTCCCTCTGCACTGCCAGTACCCTGTGCTATGTCCCTGCTGTGTCTTATGACCATATAAATAACAGCACAGAAGGGGCCATTCAGCCCATCTTGTTCATGCCAACCTAAAGATACCCAGATGCCCTTTCTAATCTCCTCTTCCTGCACACGGTCTGTAGTCCTGCAGCTTACACGACTTAAGGTGCAGATCCAGGTACTTTTTTTTTTAAGATTTAGGGGTGTCTGCCTCAGCCACCAACTCAGCCAATGAACTGCAGACACCTACCACCCTCTGCATAAAAAGGTTTTTCCTCAGGTCCTTCTGATCCTTCTGCAACTTAGATTGAAATACGACCCCTGTATTTTGAATTCTCTGCCAAAGGAAACCAGTTCTTCCTTTCTACTCTATTTCTCTCCCTGTCAATTATGTCACCTTTCCATCTTTTCTGTTGCAAGGAAAACAACTCCAACCTCTCCAATCTCTCCTTCGTCACATTGCTCCGGCCCTGACAACATTCTAGCATATCTTCTCTGCGCACTCTCCAGAGAAATTACCTGTTTCCTGCCATTTCACCAGAATTGTACACAATATTCCAGTTGTGGTTTCACCAGTCTCGTATATACAGTTTCATCATTTTATCCCTACTTTTGTATTCTGTACCTTTGCAAGTGAAGGAGATCAATCTCTTTGCCTTCTTTACAACCTACCTGTACAGTTACCTTTAGAGACATGTGCGCTTGCACACCAAGATCTCTCACTTCATCTGTCTCTCAGTATATTCCTGTTTATTGTACATCCTCTTTTTCTGTGTGACCTTATTACATGCATTACCTCACCCTTATCAGAGTCGCCACTTCCTTGCCCACTCCCATTAACACAATTACATCATTTCAGAGCTTCCAGCTATCGTCTACCAATGTCCACTATGTGACCAATTTTTGTGTCGTCTGCAAACTTCCCAGTTGTGCCTCCATGTTCGAGTCCAAATCATTAATGTATAAAACAAACATCACGGTCCCAACACAGCCTTGCGGTACACTACTTGAGACAGCCTTCCATTTGTAAAGGCAACCGTCGCCCATTACTTTTTGTTTCCAGTCCTGCCTGGGCGGCAAGGTGACTCAATAGTTAGCACTGCTGCCTCACAGCGCTAGGAACCCGGGTTCAGTTCCAACCTTGGGTGACTGTCTGTGTAGAGTTTGCGCACCCTCTGTGCCTGCATGGGTTCCGGCCATGTGCTCTGGTTTCCTCCCACAGTCCAAAGATGAGCAGGTTAGGTGGATTGGCAATGCTAAATTGCTTATAGTGTTCAGGGATGTGTAGGACAGATGCATTAGCTGTGGGAAACGCAGGGATAGGGTAGGAGGAGGAGCCTGATTGGGATGCTATTTGGAGGATTGATATGGACTCGGGCTGAATGGTCTGTTTTCAAACTGAAGGGATTCTAAGCGCTAAGCCAATTTAACACATGACCCTGATTCCCATGGACTTATACTTTTTTGTCCATTTTGCCATTTGGGACCTTGTCAAATTGCACTATTCTGATTAAATTCTTTCGAGGAAGTGACAGGGAAAATCAATCAAATTTGAAAGGCATGATCTTCCCTTAACACAACCATGTTGACTATTCCTGACTAGCCTATGCCCTTCTGAATGACCGTTTATCCAATCTGTCAGGATTAATTCTAACAATTTGCCCACCACTGAAGTAAGACTAACTGACCTATAATTGTTTGACATTTCTTTTGTACTCTTTTTTTTAAATAATGGAACTTTACTTTTACCTTTCACCAGTTCTCTGGTGCTTCATCTGTGTCTAGTTAAGATTGGAAAATAATCCTCAGAGCATCTGCTATTTCCTGCCTCACCTACTTCAACATTCTAGGGAATAATCCATCCAGCCCTTCTAACATATCAGGAACAAAAACAGAAGTTGCTAGAAAAGCTCAGCAGGTCTGACAGCATCTTTGAAGAAAAAAATCAGAGTTAACGTTTCGGGTCCAGTGACCCTTCCTCAGAACTGGCTTATCCACTTTCAAGGTTTACAACTCCTCTACCGCATTCTCTCATGTTATGATTATTTTATTCAATATTTCATGCGGCTTCTCTTGGATTACTAGTCTACATCATTCCAGTCCTTTGTAACTATGAAGACAAAAAATTCATTTAAAAATACTTCTCATATCCTCTGCATCTTCCCAGAAGTTCTATCTTTTCCCTCTCTGATAAGTCCCACATTTTCCTTAACTATCCTTTTGCTCTTCATTTATTGGTAAAACATTCGGGTTTTTCTTTATCCTGCTTGCTAATATTTTCATATGCCCTCTCTTTGATTTCCAATTTTCCTTTTTTAGTTATTGAGAAGGCAAGAGAGGAGATTACCTGGGGCCTTGCCCAAGAGCTTTGTATCATCGAGATAACAGGGTGTGGAGCTGGATGAACACAGCAGGCCAAGCAGCATCATAGGAGCAGGAAAGCTTGACATTTCGGGCCTAGACCCTTCATCAGAAATGGGGGAGGGGAAGAGGGTTCTGAAATAAATAGGGAGAGGGGGGAGGCGGAGGCGGATAGAAGATGGATAGAGGAGCGGATAGGTGGAGAGGAGACAGACAAATCAAAGAGGCGGGGATGGAGCCAGTAAAGGTGAGTGTAGCTGGGGAGGTAGGGAGGAGATAGGTCAGTCCAGGGAGGACAGACAGGTCAAGGGGGCAGGATGAGGTTAGTAGATAGGAGATGGGGGTGCGACTTGAGGTGGGAGGAGGGGATAGGTGAGAGGAAGAACAGGGTATTGTCACTTGCCACTGGAGAGGCCCCAGAGGACTGGTAGTAGCTAATGTTAATCTGTTTAAGAAGGGAAATAGGGATAATCCAGTAAACTGTAGACTGCTGAGTCTCACATCGGTGGTTTGGAAGGTATTGGATAAAATTCTTAGGGACTGGATTTGCGTGCTTTTGGAAAAGCATGGCCGAATTAGGGACAGTCAGCATGACTTTGTGCAGGGCAGGTCATGTCTTACTAACTTCATTGAATTTTTCAAGAAAATAATGAAGATGATCGATGAAGGTAGAGCAGTGGCTGTTATCTACATGGATTTTAGTAAGCCTTTCGATAAGGTTCCTCATGGAATGTTCATCCAGAAGATTAAGGTGCATGGGATCCACGGTGACTTTGCTGCTTTGACTGAGAATTGGCTTGCTCATATAAGGTACAGGGTAGAGGTGGAAGGGTGCTTTTCTAGCTGGAGGTCCATGATTAGTGATGTTCGCAGGGATCCATACTAGGACCTCTGTTGTTTTGGATTTATGTAGATAATTTGGATGAAAATGTACGTGGGTAAGTTTGCAGACAACTCAGATTGGTGGTGTTGTGAATAATGTGGAAGGTCAGAGGATACAATGGAATATAGATCAGTTGCGATATTGGTGGAAAAATGGTCGATGGAGTTTAATCTGGGTAAATATGAGGTGATGCACTTTGTGTACTTTTCCTTAATATTTGATCTCCCAGTTAATGGCAGGACTGTGAACAGCATTGATGTACTGAGGGATTTTGGGGTCCAAATTCCATAGCTCCCTGAAGGTGACCAAATGTGTAGATAGAGTGGTGAAGAATGTATATGGCATGCTTGCCGTTATTACTCGAGTAATTGAGTACAAGGGCCAGGATGTTATGTTGCAGCTTTATAAGACTTTGGTTGGACCACACTTACTGAGCATTGCATTAAATTGTGGTTGCCACATTACAGGAAGGATGTGGAGGCTTTGCTGATAGTGCAGAAGAGCTTTACCAGGATTCTGCCTGGAGTAAAGGGTATGAGTGAGAAGGAGAAGCAGGAAAAGCTTGGATTGATTTTTTTCTGGAGTGGTGGAGGCTGAGGGGAGACTTGATAGAAGTCTATAAAATTTAAGACGCATAGATAGTGTTGACAGTCAGAATCTTTCCTCCCGGAGTTTCAATGCCTAATACATTTACGGTATGCATTTACGGTAAGTGGGGACAAGTTCAAAAGAGACGTGAGGGGTCAAGTTTTTTTACACAGAGTGGCAGGAGTCTGGAACGCATTGCCAGGGGTGGTGGTGGATGCAGATACGTTAGAGGCATATAAGGGACTTTTAGATAAGCAAATGAATATGAAAGAAATGGAGGGATATGGACCAAGGGTAGGCAGAAGGGATTAGATTAATGTGGCGTCATGTTTGGCATAGCATCCTGTGCTGTACTGTTCCGTGTTCTGTGTACTTGATGCCCATACTCTGTACACTCCTCCAGGCTATTTACGACGTTGAGTTATTTTTGTGACTGTCATAAGCTTTCTTTTTCGGTTTAGTATTCCTCAGTATTTTTTGAGAGACCATGGGTGTCTAGATTTGGCGGTACCATTCTTATTTTGGAAGGGCGCATGTCTGCTTGTGCCAACAGTATCTCACACTTTAGAGCTTCCCACTGGTTTATTGCTGATTTATCCTTTAGCACTCCTGCCCAGTTTACCTCAGCCAAATCACTTCTCAGCTTTGTAAAATGTGCCTTCCTCCAGTTAAAAATCTTTTACTATGGAATTATTTCTGTCCTTTTCCTAATAATACTAAATCTCACTGAATTGCGGTGACTGTCCCCGATATAGAGTCTGTACAGCACAGAAATAGACCCTTCGGTCCAACTCATCCATGCTGACCTGATATCCTAACCAAATTTAGTCCCATTTGCCCGCATTTGGCCCATATCCGTCTCAACCTTTCCTATTCATATACCCATCTAGATGCCTTTTAAATGTTGTAATTGTACCAGCCTCCATCATGTGCTGTGGCAATTCTTTCCATACACACACCACCTTCTGCATGACAAGGTTGCCCCTTTGATCGCTTTTAAATCTTTCCCTCTTAGCTTAAACCTGTGCCCTCTAGTTTTGAACTCCCTTACCCTGTGAAAAAGACCTTGACTATTCACCCTATCCATGGCCCTCAGCATTTTAGAAACCTCTATAAGGTCACCCCTCAAACTCCGACATTCCAGAGAAAATAGCCTCAGCCTATTCAGTCTCTCCCTATAGCTCAAACCCTCCAACCCTGGCAACATCCTGGTAAATCTTTCATGAATCCTTTCAAGTTTGATAACATCTTTGCTACAGCAAGGAGACCAGAATTAAATGCAGTATTCCAAACATGGCCTAACCAATGTCCTGTACAGCTGCAACATATTCTCCCAACTCCTATACTCAGTGTACTGACCAATAAAGGCAAGTGTATCAAACACAGTCTTCACTACGCTCCCTACCTGTGACTCCACTTTCAAGCAACTGTGAACCTGCGCTCCAAGGTGTCTTTGTTCAGCAACCTGCCCAGGACCTTACCATTAAGTGTATAGGACCTGCCCTGATTTGCCCTACCAAGATGTAGCACCCTACATTTATCTAGAATAAACTCCAATTATCACTCAGCCCATTGGCCCATGTGATCAATGTCCCGTTGTACTTTGAGATAACCTCCTTCGCTGTCCACTACACCACCAATTTAGGGGTCAGCTGCAAATTTACTAACCACACCTCCTACATTCACACCCAAATCATTTACATGAATGATGGAAAGCAGCAGACCCAGCACCGTTCCCTGCATCACACTTTTGGTCACAGGCCTCCAATCCAAAAAAACCTCTCCACCACCACTCTCTTTCTCCAGCTTTTTAGCCAATTTTTTTCTATCCAGATGGTTAATTCTCCCTGTATTTCATGTGATCTAACCTTGTTAACCATTCAATCATGGGGAACCATATCTAATGCCTTACTGAAGTCTGTATAGACGATGTTCACTGCTCTGCCTTCATCAATCCTCTTCACTTCTTCAGGAAACCTAATCAAGTTATTGAGATATGAATTCCCTCGCACACAGCCATTTTCAGTATCCCTAATCATTTCTTGCCTTTCCAAACACATGTAAACCCTGTCCCTCAGGAATCCCTCCAACAGCTTGCCCACCACTGATGTCAGACTCACCGGTCTATCGTTCCCTGGTTTTTCTTTATTACCTTTCTTAAATAGAGGCATCACGTTAGCCAACCTTCAGTTTCCTGACACCTCATCGATGATACAAATGTCTCAGCGAGGGTCCCAGCAGTTGCTTCCCTAGTTTCCCACAAAGCTCTCGGGTACGCCTGATTGCAGGGATTTATCCACCTTTATGCATTTTAAGATGTTCATCATCTCCTCAGTAATATGGATACTTTTCAAGATATCACTGTTTATTTTCCCAAGTTCTCCAGCTTGCATATCCTTTTCTACAGTAAACATGATGCAAAGTACTTGTTTGTTTCACCAATTTCCTGCGTTCCACACATGGGCAGCTTTGCTGATCCTTAAGGGGTCCTATTCTCTCCCTAGTAACTATTTTGTCCTTAATGTATTTGTAGAAACCTCCTTAACCCAATTTGCCAAAGCTATCTCATGTCCCCTTTTTGTCCTCTTGATTGCCCTTTTAAGTATGCTCCTATAGAGATTCACTCAATTCCTGGAGATATTACATGAAGTTTTCACCTTCAGTGCCCCTTGTGTTGTTTGAAACCCAGTTGACATCAGAATAGTTAAAGTCTCCAACTATGGTTGTCCCATTATTCCTACAGGCACAAATTTGTCTACTTTTACGTTCATTAGTGTTCCTCTCACTATTTGAAGGTTTGTAGTGCACTCTTAGCGGTGTGATTGCCCCTTCTTCATTCCTAAACTCAACCCATAAAGCCCTATTTGTTAACCTGTTTAGTATACCATCACTGCTCGCAACTGATTCTTCAACCGATATTGCTTCTCACTCCTGTCCCCTCCTTTTTTATGTCACCCACTGTATCCTGCCTGAAAACTCTGTCTCCAGGTTTATTGAGCTGCCAAATCTAAGCCTACCCTTTGGTTCCTATCTCCTGCCATAATAGTTTAAAAACTGACCAATGGAACTGGCAAAGCCTGATGTGAGGTTGTTTGTCCAGCCCTGCCCAGGTGAAACTGGGCTTGTACAAGTCCCACCTTCCCCAGAAATGGTCCCAGTGCCTCAAGAATCTAAACCCCTCCGTAGTGCACCATTTGAGGCCGCGCATTCATCTGATCTACTCTCTTATTTGTTGTCTTTCTAGCACTTGGCACTGGGAATAATCCTGAGATTTCTACTGCATTTTAATTTATTTCTTGACTTCCTGTATTCAGTTATCTCTTTGTTTACCTATGTCTTTTATATCTGTGTGTACCACCACCATTGGCTGTTCAGCCTCACTCCAGAACGTCCTGCAGCTGCTCCATGACATCCCTAACCATGGCACCAGGGAGGCGACATATCATCCCAGATTCACATCTATGGCCACAGAATCTTTTGCTATTGAATCCCTTATCACTACAGCCTTGCTGCTCATTTTCCTCCCTGTGGTGCCATGAGCTTGACTGATGCTGCCTTTCCCTGAGAAGCCATTTTCCCAAACACTATCTAAAATGGTACATCCGCTAGAGAGGGGAATGACCTCGGAGGACTCTTCACGTCCTTCCTGAGCCTTTTCCTTTGTCTGATGGTCACCCATTCCTTTTCTGCCTGTGTAATCCTTGCCTGTGATGTGATCATATTGCTAAACATGCTATCAACGACATTCCCAACATCGCAGGTGCTTCACAGTGAGTCCATTCGCAGCTTCAGCTCCAGAAAGTGGTTAGCCAGTAGATGTAGTTAGACACTTGAAACGTCTCTTATTTCCCACATTGTGCAAGAGGTGCACACTGCGATTCTGAGATCATCTGTCACAACATTTCTCTAGATTAAGTTAGTTACTCCCTTTAAGAGAATTTCATTATTCTAGGGACCTTCCTTCATTTGAAAATTTGATTTGATTTTAATCAAAAGTCCCTACCTTTCAGTAAAGCATAATATATTTACTTAAATACTGTAAGAAAATACTCTGCAGGTATCGTTTACCAATTGGCTGCTTCCATTGGGACCTTGTCACCTTCTGAACTGCCTGGACTGAGATTGAACACCGAACTCAGTCTTTTAGCTTCACCTACTCCCTACCTCCCCTAACTCCATGTTTTCACCCAACTCCAAAGCACTCCTGATTAGGCAAACAGCACTTCCTCTGCCAGTCCACGTGTGGTGTCTCCACCGTGCCAGTCCCCTTCCTGCTCTGCCAGTTCTGTGGTTCCCATCTTCATCAGTCCTTCTGATGCTCCAATGTGCCAGACCCCTCCATGGTGCCTCACTCTGCCAGTTACCTTGCTGTCTGCCAGTGCCAGTCCCCTCTAAGGTGCCTGGTCATGCTGGTCTGCTCCCATTGTTCCAGTCTGCTCTGTGACATCCTTCATGGGTGTACCTCTCGCAAAGTTTCTCAATGTGCCAGCTACCCATTGCTCTTGGTTTGCCCCCTGCAACATGGTGTGCTGTGTAACATATTGACTCATTACTAGACTCAGGGCAATTAGAGATGGGCATTAAAAACTGACCTAGCTTGTGATGTCCACGGCCGAATGGATTTTGAAAAACATTCCAGCAGTGACTACAATTCCAAAGGAATAATGAATTGCAAAGCCATTTATATTGTGGCTTGAGGTCTTGAATAACACTAAGCTTGGCTTCAGGTGTCACCCAGTACTTGACTTTTCAGTCCCAATCAGACCTACTTTATAGGTTTGCCTCATGCTTCCACAATTCAGCCCTCTATTGAACAAAAAAAATCACCCACACCAGTCCCGTTCCAGGGTAAATTGGGCCTTTTTGCTGATCATGTCACTGCTGCCTCTCAGAATGTTCTCAGGACTTTATGCTATATTCCTACCATTCCCTATAATCTTGCACTTTGTGTCTTTTGAATAATCATCTAAATTCCTCTTGAATGTTTACAATGACCCTTCCTTCATCACATGTGCAGGTGATGCATTCTAAACTGAAATTACTGGTTGTGTAAAAAAAGTTCTGTTTTGCAAATTGCATTTGTGACTTTTTCAATTTACCTTAAATCTGTGCCCTCTCATTGGCACATATCAAAATATTAGGAATGTAGTTTCTCCCTGACTACATATCAGGCCTTTCCAGGTTTAGAAAACTTTTATCGAATCTCCTCTTCGGCTCATCCTTCCCAAGTGAAACTGCCTGAGTTTCTCCAATCCATACTCATAACTGAAGTTTCTCATCCCTGGATCCATTCTTGTGAGCGTCCTCTGCAGTTTTCCAGTGCTTTCACATCCTGTCTGTAGCATGTGCTCAGATTTGTACTCGTTACTCCAGAT
The DNA here is from genome assembly GCA_024137785.1 of Ginglymostoma cirratum. NCBI lineage: Eukaryota > Metazoa > Chordata > Chondrichthyes > Orectolobiformes > Ginglymostomatidae > Ginglymostoma > Ginglymostoma cirratum. The sequence continues at coordinate 2,622,907 of JAHRHZ010000141.1, read as the reverse complement.
GAGATCTAACCAGTATCTTCTGCGAGTTCAGCAAGGCCTGTTTGCTGTTGTTCTTTTGTACCCATATTAATCAAGCCTAAGTGGAAAAACAAAGTGCAGTCTGTCTCCTGCCACTTCCATAATTTTTGCATGTATACATCTGCTTTCCTCTTCTCCTGCATACTCTTTAGAATAATACTTTTTTTTCACTATTTCTCCATGTACTTTCTACTAAAATATGTCAGCTCACCTTTCTCCTTTTGAAATTCTATACTATCCTCCTCACAGCTTATAATTATTCAAATTTCAGTTTTGTCACCCACAAAGTCCCTGTACAACAAGGTTTTGAAAATAGATATATTTCAGAACAAGTAAGGCATCCAGTGCAAACTACTTGCCGGAGGAGGCTGGAGGTGCTGAGCTGCCTACTCCAGCTCTTAATTTTTGTGTTCTGAGCTCCTTTAGTACACCCGATAATCACGTCTACAGAACTTCCTCCAGCCTGGAAAGAATTCCATCAAAAGTTACTCTTATTTCCTGTCACTCAGCAGTTCTGTGTTCATGTTAGTCCTGTGCCTTTAAGTTAATGAGCCCTAACTTTGCTCATAAGTGTCTTGTCTCTCCCTCCTTCTGCAGGAGAAGCTGGCACGTCGAGCAAGAAAGAGGACCAGTGCTGGGGAACGGCCACCCTCCATTCTAGATCTCACCCATGTGGAGCAGGAAGCTCTGGACATCATTGGGCCCAACAGCCGGAGGAGCATTGAGAACGGCGAGGCTGGAGGCCAAGTTTCACAGGGTGTCCTCCGCATTCCCATTGCTGCTCACGTTTCACCAAGACTTCGCGCCGCGAGCATGGTCAGCGCGGGGAGGGCTGCTCCGTGCAGCTCTCGCTTCCCCCTCCCCCAGTGCTCGCTGACCCTTCTACCCTCTCCCTTTTCTTCCAGGTCTGTCCCACTACTTGGGCTTCACTGGGCACGAGATCGAGGGACACCACCTGATGGAAGAGGCACCATTGCCAGCTCCATCCTTCCAGTACCACAGCACGGAAATCGGCATGTCAGACAGGAGAGAGGACGAGCTCCAAGAATCGTCACGAGGTGAATTATTCGGCAATAGTGAGCAGGAGCTGAACATACTGGAAAGGACAGTGCAGGAGACAGACAGCCATAGGGCCAACTCAGTTCCCAGCTATACTGAAGAGGACAAAGATGCTGATTTGAGTGGCCCAGCCTTTAAAAGAATGATCTTTCATGAGCATCACCAATTGCTCAAGGCTTTAGACAGCCTGCCCAGGAGCTGCCTCACTCTGTCTGAGAGTATGGAGGAGTCTGCTTCTATACTGTGTGGTGTTGTGGCACAAGGGATCACAAGCCTGCAGTCGACCATGGAACACATGGTTAGCTCGGTGGAAGCCGCAGTGAAGCCCCCCGTCCCGGAGCCTGTGACCCCCGCGTTGGCCTCGTTGATTGAGGCTCAAACCGGTGCCATTCAGGCCCTGGCCTGCACCATCTCCTCTGGATTGGAAAGGTTGGGGGCGCGGATCGACCGAGGCTTCAGTCGAGTCACCGGCCTCTTGGAATCTGCCCTCCCGCCAGCCAGTGGTGGTGCCAATGAGGCTTGGGCCCAGGGCAGTGGCATGATGGGCATGGCACAATCCCATACCACTCAGGATGCTATCGCACCCGCACCCGCACCCTCACTGCATCCCCGACCTCCCACTGCCCCGGAGGCAGCGACGGCACTTCAGCCTGAAGTCAGGTCTCCTCGCGCTCGATCTGTTCGAGATCGCCGACCATAAGCATCTCGTGGGCTGTGGTTAACACACTGAAGCTGGGGTGGGAAGCCTTGTAGGAACACTAGCGTAGGAAAGAGAACACTACGGAAAGCCAGGGTGGGTTGGCTGGGCTAGGGAGCAGTAAAATCTGAATTATTGTGTTGTTTCATGGTATTTGTATAATCAATAAAATGTTACCCCTTTTGCAATTTTGACGTTATTTGCTGGTGGCTGGGTGGGTTGTTGCCTACAAAACTGCAATGGCATTTTTCTCAGTGACTGACTGGACTCATCTCATTGTGCCATACCGCCAATCTCGCAGTTTTGGGGTCTCCACTTTGTACAATTTGCACCAATGATTTAGATGAGGGGCACAAAAGCAAATGGCTAAATTGGCCGGCAACATGAGACAATGCTACGAAGAGAACATAAGGAATTTGCAGAAGAATATTGATGAGTGAGTAAATTGGAAGAAATCTGGCGGATGTATTATTATGTGGAGAATGTGTGAAGTTGTTCACTTTGGCAGGAAGAACGCAAATGCAGAGTATTACTTAAATCGTGAATAGCAGCAGAAATCTGAGATGCAGAGGGATCTAAATATTCCAAAGCATGATTAGCAATCCTTTACACCAAGAATTGAGCAAAAATTTAAGAATGTTATGCTTCAGTAATACAGAACATTGATGAGATATTTCAAAAGCTGAGTGCAGTTTTGCAGACACATGCACCCTGCGCCCCCCACCATCCCACTTAAACAAGGATTAAAGTACATTGGAGGCAGTTCAAAGCTGTTTAAAAGATTGGACATAGACTGTTGTCTTTTAAAGGTTGTTTGGGCAAAAGACGTTTCTTTCCAGTGGAGTTTAGGAGAGTGAGAGGGATTTGACTGAAGTTTCTACAAACCTGAGTGGTCTCAACAGGGCTAATGTGGAAAGGATGTTTCCCTTTTTGGTGGGTCCAGAGGTAAGGGGCATTGTTCTAAATTTTGTGGTCACCCTGGGAGGAAAATGGTGTTGGCCTGTTTAGAATTGCTGCAGTCGATATGGGGTGGGTACACCAACAGTGCTGTAAGGAAGAAAATTTGAGGATTTTGTACACAGGTGTGAAAGGTATAAGTTATTTTTTCATGCTATTCAGAGACTTAGGGCAGTGCACCTCAGGTTGCTAATGGGAAGGAATATCGTATTTGAGATGAAGATGTGATTGCATTAGCGAGGGAGATTTACAAGGGCATTGCCCAGACTGAAGACATTAGGTCAGTGATAGGCAAAAGCTGTTCATTGTAATAGAGAAAGCCAAGAGACTGTATTGAAATATATAAAATTAAGAGGTTGCATTATAGTAAAAAGGGAAGAGGTCTTCCTCTTTGTTGAGAACTTTTTTATGAGCAACATAGATTTGGGGGAATTGGTTTAGTGGGGATATGAGGGGAATTATTATGTCACCCAGAAGTTGGTGCCTTACCAGAGGGGCTGGTTTCCTGAAAGTGTGCTGAAGCCAGCATAGCATCATACAGCATGGAAACAAACCCGTCAGTCAACTTGTCCACCTCAACAAGTTTTCCAGCTGAACTAGTCCCACTTGCCTGTGCTTGCCCCATTCTGTCAAAACCTTTTTGTACTCCTGTACTTTACCTCTCCAAACGTCTTTTAGATGTTGTAACTGATGTACCTTTAGCTACCCAATCCTCTGGCAGTTCATTCCACATACAAACCATGTCTGTGTGCAAAAAAAGTTGCCCCTCCTGTCCCTTTTAAATCCTACTGCTCTCACCTTAAAAATATGCTCCCTAGTTTTGAACTCCCCTACCCTACGTAAAAGACCTTTGCTGTCCACCTTGTCTATGCCCCGATGTATTTATAAACCTCTGTGAGATCATCCATCAACCTATGCTCCAGTGAAAGAAATTCCAGGCTATCCAGCCTCACCTTATAAGTCAAATCCTGCAGTCTTGGCAACATTCTGGTTTTTTTTTCTAAACTTTCTCTATAACAGAACATTTCATAACACTTAAAAAGCACTTAGATGCGCAATTTAGAAAAAAAGTTACAAAGACAACTGCAAAGTGATATTGAGCTGGAAGGTGTCTTGTTTCAGCACAGCACAAGAGACTTAATAGTCTCCTTTGCCTTAAATATCTGTTAATCCAAAAAGTGTTGTTAAGTGAGGTATATTTGAAGCTCTCCTATGTGGATAATGTGCTTTTTTTTATTTTTGTGTTGTGTCCCGTCCTTATTTATCACAGGTATGATAATCCTTACAATGCCCATGGGGAATCACTAATTAATTTCCTTGTGGAGCTGATCAAGTATGAGTTCCCTTGGTAACAGGCAATAGCCTGCCCATCTGAGCCCTTTATGAAACAGACCCCGGGGGGCTGCTGTGCCTCAGTGTAGTGTCCCTACCATTGGACTAAGAGACCTGGGTTCAAGACCCAACTGCTCCTGAGATGTGTCAAGTAGAAAAACAGGTTGAAAAACAGACCTAGCCCCTCCTTCCTACCTCACCAGACCCACCCTCTCCCTCACTTTTGCGACTGTGTTGCCCACAAAGAGCTTTGGGTATAAATGGCTGATTGGCTGCCTAGGTTTTTTCCTTGTGGCAGTTAATAGGTTAAACAAACAAAAAATGTCCTGGTGATTTAGTGGTGGGAAAGTCTTTCAGTTGTGTGCAGCAATACTTCTGTATATTAGAATAAAAAACAGACTCACCACCTCTTCCTCAGTTTTGATAGTTTCCATTGCCCTTAATGGGTATTGCATGTAAATATCATATTAACTACATAGGTGATTTACTGGTGACAGTTAATACCTAAAAACAAAAAAAAGGGTTGCTGCCATTTGGTGATTTTAAAAATAAAAGTGTTCAGTTGTGTGTAAGAGCACTTCTGGATATAAAGAAAATAAACTAGACCCAGGAAGTGTTGTCATACACAACTGAATGATTTTCCTACTGCCAAATCACTGTGATTTTATTATGGACTCGAAAGGATGGATCAGGATTATTTTGAAATAATGAAAAATTGGGAACTGTAGAGGTCCAAAGAGAAGCAGCAGCCCATTGCTATGGGTTGGTATCTTATTGTGCGTGGATACAAAAAAAATCAAAGGCAAAGGGAATACTTAATACACAAGGGACCTGTATCCATGGGAGTAGAAATCGTGAGCAGACTTTGCCTTTCCAGAATTAGCTTTTTAGCCATTTTAGACAGACATCAGGTGATTTAATTTAATCTGAGCAAAGTTCCAAGGGAGAATCTTCAACACCAATTGCAGATGCTTCAAGACTGTGTAGCTTTCTCTAAACTAAAACAATCGGTTGTAGTACTGTAAGCAGTTCTGGGCATCAACCAGAAGAACTTATATATAAATATATGTTGGAGGGAGTGCAATCTATTTTACCAAAATGGCACTTTGGGTGGCTGAGAGTCAGAATGTTTAGGAATCCATTTAAAAAAGAACGTATTACATCCAAGATAACAAGCGTGGGGCTGGATGAACACAGCAGGTCAAGCAGCATCACAGGAGCAGGAAAACTTGACGTTTCGGGCCTAAACCCTTCTTCAGAAATGGGGGAGGGGAAGAGGGTTCTGAAATAAATAGGGAGAGGGGGAGGCGGACAGAGGAGAGGTTAGGTGGAGAGGAGGCAGACAAGTCGAAGAGGCGGGGATGGAGCCAGTAAAGGTGAGTGTAGGTAGGGGGGTAGGGAGGAGATAGGTCAGTCCAGGGAGGACGGACAGGTCAAGGGGGCGGGATGATGTCAGTAGATAGGAGATGGGGATGTGGCTTGAGGTGAGAGGAAAAACAGGTTAGGGAGGTGGAGATGAGCAGGCCTGGTTTTGGGATGCGGTTGGGGGAGGGGAGATTTTGAAGCTTGTGAAATCGACATTGATGCCATTGGGCTGCAGGGTTCCCAGGCTGAATATGATTTGCTGTTCCTGCAGCCTTCGGGTGGCCTCGCTGTGGCATTGCAGGAGGCCCAGGATGGACATGTCATCTGAGGAATGGGAGGGGGAGTTGAAATGGTTCGCGACTGGGAGGTGCAGTTGTTTGTTGCGAACTGAGCGCAGGTGTTCTGCAAAGCGGTCCCCAAGCCTCCGCTTGGTTTCCCCGATGTAGAGGTAGCCACAACGGGTACAGCGGATGCGGTATACCACATTGGCAGATGTGCAGGTGAACATCTGCCTGATGTGGAAAGTCTTCTTGGGGCCTGGGATTGGGGTGAGGGGAGGTGATGTGGGGGCAGGTGTAGCACTTCCTGCGGTTACAAGGAAAAGTGCCGGGTGTGGTGGGGCTGGAGGGGAGTGTGGAGCGGACAAGGGAGTCGCGGAGGGAGTGGTCCCTCCGGAAGGCAGATAAGGGTGGGGAGGGAAAAATGTCTTTGGTGGTGGGGTCTGATTGCAGATGGCGGAAGTGTCGGAGGATGATGCAGACAGGGGGTTGCCATGGGTACCCGCATGGGCCGAAGCTGTGCCTGCCTCTTTGTAGGTTATGTGGAACAATCCCTCTTCCGTACCTACACTGGCCCTAAACCCCACCTCTTCCTCTGTTACATTGATGACTGCATCGGCGCCGCCTCGTGCTCCCACGAGGAGCTTGAACAGTTCATCCATTTCACCAACACCTTCCACCACAACCTGAAGTTCACCTGGACCATCTCCAACACTTCTCTCTCCTTCCTGGACCTCTCTGTCTCCATCTCGGGCAACCACCTAGAGACAGATGTCCATTTCAAGCCCACTGACTCCCACAGCTACCTGGAATACACCTCCTCCCACCCACCCTCCTGCAAAAATGCCATCCCCTATTCCCAATTCCTTCGCCTCCGCCGCATCTGCTCCCAGGATGAGACATCTCAAATGTACTCCCGTACATCTCAAATGTCCTCATTCTTCAAGGACCGCAACTTCTCCCCCACAGTGGTCGAGAACGCCCTCGACCGTGTCTCCCGCATTTCCCGGAACACATCCCTCACGCCCCGTCCCCGCAATAATAACCAAAAAAGAATCCCCCTCATCCTCACATACCACCCCACCAACCTCCGATTCAACGCATCATCCTCCGGCACTTCCGCCATCTGCAATCAGACCCCACCACCAAAGACATTTTTCCCTCCCCACCCTTACCTGCCTTCCGGAGTGACCACTCCCTCCGCGACTCCCTTGTCTGCTCCACACTCCCCTCCAGCCCCACCACACCCGGCACTTTTCCTTGTAACCGCAGGAAGTGCTACACCTGCCCCCACACCTCCTCTCCTCCCCTCCCCTCACCCCAATCCCAGGCCCCAAGAAGACTTTCCACATCAGGCAGATGTTCACCTGCACATCTGCCAATGTGGTATACTGCATCCGCTGTACCCGTTGTGGCTACCTCTACATCAGGGAAACCAAGCGGAGGCTTGGGGACCGCTTTGCAGAACACCTGCGCTCAGTTCGCAACAAACAACTGCACCTCCCAGTCGCGAACCATTTCATCTCCCCCTCCCATTCCGCAGATGACATGTCCATCCTGGGCCTCCTGCAATGCCACAGTGATGCCGCCCGAAGGCTGCAGGAACAGCAAATCATATTCAGCCTGGGAACCCTGCAGCCCAATGGCATCAATGTGGATTTCACAAGCTTCAAAATCTCCCCTCCCCCAACCGCATCCCAAAACCAGCCCAGCTCATCTCCACCTCCCTAACCTGTTTTTCCTCTCACCTCAAGCCACATCCCCATCTCCTATCTACTGACATCATCCTGCCCCCTTGACCCGTCCGTCCTCCCTGGACTGACCTATCTCCTCCCTACCCCCCTACCTACACTCACCTTTACTGGCTCCATCCCCGCCTATTCGACTTGTCTGCCTCCTCTCCACCTATCCTCTCCTCTCTCCGCCTCCCCCTCGCTCCCTATTTATTTCAGAACCCTCTTCCCCTCCCACATTTCTGATGAAGGGTTTAGGCCCGAAACGTCAAGTTTTCCTGCTCCTATGATGCTGCTTGACCTGCTGTGTTCATCCAGCCCCATGCTTGTTATCTCTGATTCTCCAGCATCTGCAGTACCTTTTATCTCTGTATTACATCCAAGACACCCTTTCCTGTCTAAATGGCTGGAAACTTCTGCTTCCCAAATCAGATCCATCATTCCCAAAATTCCATATTTGACTCAGTCCGATTACATTTCTGCTCAGCAACAGTTCCAGACTAACGTGTCAATGTCACAAGTCACATCCTACGTGTCTGTGACAAAAGATAAACTGTCCTTTCCAATCCTACTTTTTTTTTTCCCTTTTGCCTTTGACACAGGTAACCAGATCAACCTCCTCTCACATCTCCTCACCGATTAAGCAGCTGGCTGGGACTGCTTATCCCAATTCCATTTTTATCTTATTAAAGCTCAGATATTTCTATTTAATGACTTCTATTCCCATCCCTGCACAGGTACCTTTTGGGATTTGCCATGTATCCTTGGGTTGTAATGGAACAGAAGCATTGTAATGATAACCTTACTGACTCAGCAATCCTGACTAGTGCTATGCGGAAATGAGCTCAAATCCCTCCTCTCAAACGGTGGTATTCAAATGCAGATATATGGAACTTTAAACCAAACTATCTCAATAATCGTGAACATGAAGCAGCTGTCCTTAAATTACCTGCATTACATGTGATTTCATACCTACATGAATATGATTGATGTCCAGACATAGACTTACTAAATGAATGAAGCGTTCCTGCCAAGTTCCCAGATTCCCTCCATTTCCAAGCTTATATACATTGTCCAAGATGAATTATGGTATGTAATGATGGGTTTTGTTGTGGATTCACCAGTTATTGATGCCAGACCTCATGATGTCTTATGACCTCAAGTTGAACATAGGCAAACTAATTTCCTAAGTGCCATCTACTAACTTTTCCCGCAGCATTACATAACGCTTGGTGCATTATCCTCAAATATTCACTTCCTCTATCACCGTCATGCTGTAGCAGCAGTGTGTTCATCTGCAAGCTACGTTTTAGAAATGCACAAAGTCTCTTTAGGCAGCACCTTCCAAAACCATTAACCTTATCATCTACAAGTGCAAAGGCAGCAGATAGAAGGGAGCACAAGGACACACAACTTCTCCAAGCCACATACACTTTTTTTACTTGAAAGAGGCGTGCCATAATTTAAAATAAGCTCTGTCAAGATCTGGGAAAATGCACATAAAAACACAATGTGTATGCCTGAGCCAAATGGACTGCACAGGTTCAAGAAAATAGCCCATCACCACTTTCTCAGGTTCAAATAGAAATAGGCAATAAGCACAGGCCTAGTCAGCAAAATCTCATCCATTCAAAAAATCAGAAATAAGGTTCAAATTTCATATTGTATATGTTCACAGAAATGATGAATAGTTGGGAATGGAGCAATTTACAGCTATCATATAACCCAAAATCTCAAGGCACATTGGAGAGATAGCAGCAAACTTTAAAAGACCAGAAGTGGACCTTTTGTCACGAATGATGTATTAATTAAAGCTTTTTTTTCCATTATTCACTCATAAATGCCGCTCACTTGCCAACATTTATAGCCCATCCATAACTGCCCTTGAGAAGGGTGAGCTGTCTTCTTGAACTGCTGCAGTCTCCATGCTGTAGGTTAACTCACAATGCACAGAGGGAGGAATTTCCAGGATTTTTACTCAGCAACATTTAAGGAATGGCAATATATGTCCAAGTTATGATATTGAGTGGTTTGAAGGGGAACTTGCAGATAGTGGTGTTCCCGTGTATAGGCTACCCTTGTCCTTCTGGATGGAAGTGGTGGTGAGTTTGGAAGTAGCTGTTTAATGATCCTTAGTCAATTTCTGCAGTGAATCATGTAGATAGTACACACTGCTGCTAAATGTCAGTGGTGGATGTTTGCTGATGTGGTTCCAATGAAGCAGGCTTCTTTGTCCTGGATGGTGTCAAACTTCTTGGGTGTTGTTGAAGCTGCTATCATCCAGGCAAATATGGAGTATTTCATCTTACAGATGATGGACAGACTTCATGGAATCTGGGAGTGATTTACTCACTTCAATATTCCTAGCCTCTCAACTGTTCTTGTAGACAATGTGATTATGTTTGCAGCTCCAGTTGAGTTTCTGGTCAGTGGTAACCCTCAGGATGTTGATAATGAGGGATTCAGTGCTGATAAAATCATTGAAAGTCATGGGGCATTGGTTAGGTTGTCTATTATTTGATATGGTCATTGCCCAGAATTTGTGTGGCATAAATGTTTCTTGTCATTTGTCAGCCCAAGCTTTTGGATATTGTCCAGATCTTGCTGCATTTGTTCATTGATGATTTCAGAATGATTGGCAAACATCTGAACCTTCTGAACTTAGGATGGCGAAAACTCAATTGATAAGAGAGATGAAGATGTTGGGGCCTAGGACACTAGCCTGAGGCAATCCTACAGCAATATCCTGGAGCTGAGCTTATTGATGTGCGAAAACCATAAGTAACTTCGTATGTGTCAGATATGACTCCACCCACCAGAAAGTTTGTCCCCAAGATTTCTACTGATCCTAGTTTTGCTAAAGATCCTTGATTGCTGCATTCAGTCAAATGCAGTCTTGATATCAAAGCCTACCAGTCTCAGTTCACCTCTGGAGTTCAGCTATTTTTTCCATGTTTAAACAATGGCTGTAATGAGGCCAGGAGCTGAATAGCCTGATGGAACCCAAACAGAATAGTTCAGTATTTTTGTTGACTGGTGAGGATGTGATGAGCCAAAGAACCTTCTTTCTGTAAATAAGAACTGAAAGAACTGTGGATGCTGTAAATCAGAAACACACATGGAAGTTTCTGGAAAAGCTCAGCAGGCCTGGCAGCATCTGTGCAGAAAAAATCAGAGTTAACGTTTTGGGTCCAGTGATCCTTCCTCAAAACTGATGGCCGCTGGGAAAATGTCAGTTTATATACAGAAAATAAGGAGGGTGATGGGGTAGGGCATAAACAATAGGTTAGAGCTTGAAGAGAGAGAAGAGCAGTTGGATAGACAGAGGAGTTGATAACAATCTGGCTAGGAGGATGAATCATTGTTAATGGGGACTGTTCGTGACTAACACTAGGTAACATGTAATTGTCGGCCATGTGATAACAAGGCCTGGTGTATGGGGTAGGGGAGTGGGACATGGGAGAGTTTAGGCCCTAAAATTGCTGAACTCGATATTGAGTCCAGAGGGCTGCAGGGTCCCCAAGTGGAAAATGAGGTGTTGTTCTTCCAGCTTGTGTTGAGCTTTGCTCGAACACTTCAACAAGCCAGAGACAGACATAACAAGGTGTAGAGCTGGATGAACACAGCAGGCCAACCAGCATCAGAGGAGCAGGAAGGCTGACGTTTTGGGCCTTTCAGAAAATTTTCTGAAGAAGGGTCTTGGCCCGAAACGTCAGCCTTCCTGCTCCTCTGATGCTGCTTGGCCTGCTGTGTCCATCCAGCTCTACAACGTGTTATCTCGGATTCTCCAGCATCTGCAGTTCCTACTATCTCAGAGACAGACATGTTGGCCAGGGAACAGGTAGCTCAGGGTCTTTTTTGCGAGCAGAATATAGATGTTCTGTGAAGCAGTCAGCCAGTTTATGCTTCATTTTCCCAATGTAGTGGAGACCATATTGTGAGCAGCGAATGCATACAGTAGATTCTGGGAAGTGCATGTGAAGTGTTTTTTCACCTGGAAATTATATTTGGGCCCTTGAATATAGGGGAGGGAGGAGGTAAATGGGTGTCATGGGGCAGTGGGGGTTGCTGGAGGTGAAGGAAGAGTGGACCACAGTGTACCGGAGGGAACAATCCCTGTGAAGGCGGACAAGGGAGGGGAGTGGAATATATGTCTGGTGGTGGCATCTCACTGGAAGTGGCGGAAATAGTGTCTGATGATCTTCTGGATGTGGATGCTGGTGGGATGGTAGGTAAGGACAAGGGGAACCCTATCACTGTTGCGGAAGGGAAGAGAAGGGGTGAGGGTGGAAGTGCGGGAGATGGGTCAGACCCCGTTGAGGGCCCTGTTGACAACGGTGCTGGGGAATCCTCAACTGAGGAAGAAAGTGGACTTTTTGGAGGCTCCCTTGTCAAAGTTGGCCTAATCTAAACATATGTGACAGGGACAGAGGAACTGAGAGAATGGGATGGAGTCTTTACAGGAAGCAGGGTGTGAGGATGTATAGTCCAGGTAGCTGTGGGAGTCAGTGGGTTTATAGTGAATATTAGTGGCTAGTCTATCACCAGAAATGGAAACAGAGTGTTGAGGAAGTGAAGGGAGGAGTCAGAGATAGACCAGGTGAAAGTGAGGGCGAGGTTGAAATTGGAGGTGAAATCAATGAATTTCAGATGAGAGAGAAAAGGAGCACCAATGATAGCATTGATATTTCAGAGAAAGGGTGGGTGGGGGTGGGGGCCAGAATAGGACTGGAACAAAGAATGTTCCACATACTCCGTGAAGAGACAGGCATAACTGGGCCCCATGCTGGTACCCATGGCCACCCATTTGACCTGGAGAAAATGAAAGGAGTTAAAAGAGAATTTGTTGAGGATGAGGATGAGCTCAGCCAAGCGGAGGAGGATGGTGGTGCATGAGGATGGTTCAAGTCTTTGCTCCAGGAAGAAGTGGAGAGCCCTAAGACCATCCTGGCATGAATGGACGTGTAAAGGTAAATGTTCATGGTAAAGAGGAGGTGGCTGGAACCTGCAAACTGGAAGTTTTGAAAGTAGCGTAAGGCATCAGAGGAATCACGATGTACCGGGGAGAGAAAATTGAGTCAAGGTAGGAAGAGGTGAGTTTTGTGGGGCAGGAGCAGGCTGAAACAATGGGTCTTCCTGGACAGTCCTATTTGTGGATTTTTGGAAGGAGGTAGAAACGAGTTGTGTGGGGCTTGGGGACTATCAGCTTGGCAGCAGTGGGGTGGGGGAGGTCACTCGCTGAAATGAAATCAGTTACTGTAGTAGATAGAATAGCCTGATTTGTCATGGTGGCGTCATGGTCCGGGAAGATAGGAGGAGGTATCTGAGAGCTAGTGCTCAGCCTCTGCAATGTAGAGGTCAGTACGCCAGAACCTTCTTTCTGTGTTGTAGATCTCTATGACACTTTGCCATTTGTGATGGCTGTATCATGTCCACAAGATTCAATGTTTTGAACTGATATAGAGAAAAGATGAGAAAATAAAAGCAGGGAACAAAACAAGAACAAACAAACAAAAAAGAAGAATTGCAGATGTTGGAAATTAGAAACAGAAATTGCCGGAAAACTCACCACATCTGACAGTACCTGTGAAACGAAATTGGAGTGAACATTACGGGTCCAATGACCTTTCTTCAGAATCATATTAACTCTGATTTCTCTCCACAGATGCTGCCAGATCCACTGAGTCTTTTTTTACTTCAGAAATTTATGTTCTTGTTTGAGAAAAAAAAACACATATTGATTAAGTGAGAATTATACACAGAATCTCTGAGGCTAAGCTTCTAACTGATGCTTTGAGTTTCAAAGCAAACTAACTGAAGTGTTAATCGAAATTTGTTGAAACAACATTTGAAGAGATTGCGCCAGGGAAAACGAGCAAATTTGGAAACATTGCTTTGGAGACAGATTGTTTAAATTAATACTTGCCACTGAGGGACCATGAAAAGTGAGATCCACTACATTTTATCAAAATCTAGAATTACTTACTGAGTGCTCAAGACAAGAAGTATAATCAAAAGTATATCATGCTATTATGTTAAAGAGATATGATAACAAGGAGGATATGGAAATCAATGGTAGTAAATCAAATAGGGAACAAAATTTAACTACAAAAATTAGAACCAATGGAGGATGGGTTAGAAATTGAAAAGCTGATAATAGAGCTTTTTTTTTGGATAATATGAAAGTAATCTATCATAAATGTTTTTTCTTCTTGATTTTAAGAAAGTCTGAAAAGGTTTGGAAAGGCTTTAGCAGACTGATACATTGAAATTGTCTCAACGGACCAATGAGGAAACAACTCTGGCTGTATCCGACAGTAATACAGACAACAGTCCTTACAGAATGAATGCACAGAATTTAGGTCAACTAGGGGAGGGAAGATATTAAGTCCTTGATGGACAATGGCATGATTGAACCGAATCAGAAGATCTAAACTTCACCTATCATGGTAGAGCCAAATCCAAATGTGTCACAAAGATAATGCATTGCTTCATGCAATATTGAAGAATGTAAGGACAAAAGAAAACTTGCATGGATTCCAAGTATGGATGACTGCATTAAAATAAGTGGACACACAGAAATCACGCCAAAATTGGCTTGAGTTAATTATTTTGGCCAGCTCCATTAACTGATGAAGTTGAGAGCACTTCAACTTTTGTAACACAAGTATTGTTTTTTTTTTTTAAGAGTTTAACCCTCCAAACATAAAATTTCAAAATTATTCATGCATCTTGAAAATAAAACTGTGTATGATTCATTGTCAAGAACACTGAAAGAAACTGACAACTGTGATTCAAAGGATATGAGTAAACTATGATTGTTTGAAATGGCATATTGTATTTTTATGATAGCATAGCATTACAATTTTTTGAAAAGGAAATCAAAACGCATGTTCCTTATGCATTTTCATTCTTTCTTGGGTTAAGGTGTGATGAAAACAGTTAATGTGTGTCTGTGGAACAAAGAGCCCATCTGGAACATTGACCTAATCAAGTGTGTCAGTATGCTCATAAAATGATATTTATAAGAAAGTGGTGTTGATGGCAAGAGTAAACCATCAAGACCATTAACACCACTTCTGGCTTAAAACAATTTAAGATGAGTTAGATATTACAATGACCGAAAAGAAATGGTACAAATCATTTCTTTTTTAAATTTTGTTCAGCAGACACCTGTGCTGCATTTAAAACCAAGATTAGTTTTACTCCCGGGAGAATGATTCAAGGCAGTTACTATAATAAGTTAGCTCAGCAAAACAACAGTTTGTTAAACTTCCAAACGAGGAAAATTTCGTTAGAAACCTGCAGGTTATCAGAAAAAAGTTTAAGAATTGCGGGAAAGTTCATGTCAGCATATTTGGAATGGATTGCTTGAACCAAATCCACATTTTACTGTAATTAAAGTGGCAGGAGTCAGTTACTTGGTGAAAAGATATTTAAAGCAAAGGTGGTCTTGGGTCTCTGTAATGAATATTGTTGGCAAACAATTTTAGGCATTATTTTTCCTTGTACTTTGGCATTATTGCATCTGCTGTATATCCTCAAATATTTGCTTCACATTTCATTTCTTTTTCAATGAACCTCTGTTCTTTTGTTAAAGGGAGTCTTAAGCTTTGTGTGAACGTACCTCAGTGACTAAAGACTGTGCTAAAAGAGAGAAAAAAAATAAAAACATAAGGTCCATCATTATAAACAGCATTTTGTGATTTGAATTGTCCAGTAGCATAATGTCATTTGATGAAATCAAATAAATGAACTTACATCAGAACTGGAGAGAGATAGAAATGGGCAGAGACAGAAGTGTGACAGCATTTAATGAGTTAAAGGAATGATTGAGGATGAGGTTGAATTCCAGAGAACTGCAGAATTTCGGCAATAGTGCAAATACTGGAGAATGTAAGTGGCAAAGTAATCTGCAATGCCGTACCAATAGAAATGAAGATGGCACAAGAATAAATGAGCTATTTTGAGATGTGAATCGTAGACTAATGGTGAATTGTCACACAAAAGCAAAAAGAAGGTGCACAGCGAGGAAGGGAGACAAATTCAGTGAACATTTGGTGGAGGATTTATGTGCCTAGAACTTTTTGGAATCAACATTTATGTTCAATTATATTGCATATTTGAAAGATGAACCGCTCATCTTTCACATTATTATGACTTTGTTTTCCTGTTATTCTTTCACAGAATGAGCAACACTTGCAAACTTGTATTCATTTTCCATCCTTAATTCCCCTTGAACTGGGTGGAATTTAAGGTCATTCAGAGAAACATTAAGAGCAATTCTCTTTACCTGGGGCTCGAGACACACATAGGCCAGATGTAAGGGCGGAGATCTTCCACACTAAAGAGCACTAGTGATGCATATTTGTTTTACGATAATCGATGATTTGCATCAATTTGCAGTGAGTGGACATGGTGGAGGATCATGTATGGAACATAAAGACTGCTGGTCTGGTATTTGGAAAGAACAAAACCATGAGCATGTTTCTCAAAGACAAATAACTCACCAAGGCTCCTTCAGCAGAATATTTGGTGTTTATTATCTCTACCACATAGAAGGGTACCAGTAACAGATGGACAGGAACAGCAAGAACTGCAAGCTGCTCTCCAGGCCATACACTGTTCTGACTTAGAAATATATTGCCTTCCTACCACTATACCTAGATAAAAAATCAGGAATTCCCTTTTTAACTGCAGTAGAAATTGACCTGTATTCCTAGGATAGCAGAGGTTTGAGAAGGCTGCCCACCACCATCTTCATTGGGACAAGTAGGTATTGGCAATTAATGTTGCCCTGGTCAGCAACACACACGGCCCATGAAAGAAATACAAAATTTCCATAAAATGTGGTGCTGGTATGAACTGAGTTTGTAGTTTCAAGTAGACTATGTGACAATGTTGGAAATGTTTCAAAAGAGTATTAGAATGCAAAGAGTTGGCGGCGATTGTTTGATTTAATGTTGGCTTAGAGTTTACTTTGATTTGCGGAGGGGCCGACAGTTAATTGAAATTGATCGTGTTTGCTACATTGCTTTTAATAACCATAACAGAGCCCGAGTGATCACAACGTTAAATGTACATGAGATGTACATTTAATTATTTTAGTATTTGAAGACAAATAAGCTCATGCTGAGTCAAAACAACCTCCTTTTCTTTAAATTTTACATTGATAGTATTTTCTATGTCGTTTATACATTGTCTCTTCAATTTTGGAATTGTCATTTACAAGTATTTTAACACACATAGGTTGCATAGGTTTTTCTGAAGAAGGGTCTAGGCCCGAAGTGTCAGCCTTCCTGCTCCTCTGATGCTGCTTGGCCTGCCGTGTTCATCCAGCTCTACACCTTGTTGTCTTAGGTTGCAAGTAGTTGTCATTATCTGTTTATTCAAAGATGTAAAGATAATTTGAATGGTGTTGCAACCTGGATGTCCCAGTGGAGATTTCAGAGGGGATAAATTAATGCCTCCAGACATGTGGAATCACAGCATTTAATTCAGAAAGATTATCTGTGGAACAATACAATCTCAATTCTTCCTGCAAAAAAATGATTGAAATATTTCGCAGCATCAGAAAAGTATACTACCTGGTTCTTGCTCTCATTGGTATTCCTGGTAAGAGATGGTTATCTATTCTATTTAGTAATTCCACATCTGAGATGGTGAACTGTCTTTTTTCCCCCAGGAAAGGGATTGTTTATTAATATTCCAGCTGTGCTCGTTGCAAATATTTGCATCTTCAATATGATTACTGTGTGTGGATCAGTCTGTATTTGCAATCTACATTTTACTGTAAGTATTATTCTGTTTTGAACCATTAATCAGCCTTAGCCATTATGCTATGTTTTAGTTTAAAGGTGTTCTCAAAAGAAGTGAAGACCTGTAAACCGAAACATGTGTGGACGCAGACAGATTAGTTCTAGTCTTTGCCACTCTGCCTCTATGTTTATTTCTATTTTAATTGTCTAACAACTTTCAATAAACTGTTATGAAATTGGGGCATAATTCCCATATTTGTTTGGAGAAATTTTTGGATAGGAACATACTGTTACATTATCTCAGTGGACATTAACACTCCAAACACTGCCCTTGACATATGCAATTGTTCGGTCCAAGCATTACAGTAAGAATTTATCATTATGAAATTGAACAGGATGTAGGTTAATGAAATTTGAATGCTTTGATACTATGCAGTTTTTTTTGTGTGTTCAGTGGCTTAAATAAGGTAAAGTTCTCAAACATTTAATCACATCCATCATGTGCTCAGTCAGCCCGAAATAACTTGGAAATTGGACTTAGATTTGGCCATTTTTGATTCACAAACATAGATAAACTATAGCATAGTTAAAATTACCTGAGACTACTTGTGTATTATACACACCTATATCATGTTTGTGTTCAGTTATGGAAAATTATTTTGTGTATTAAGATTAATTTCTAGTGTATTTTGTCCTTCTTTCAGTTAATTTATTGGCAATTATAATCCTATCCCAAGGAAAGTGTGGTCTTTCAGCTTGTATCACTCGCTATCTGGTGGCCATGGCAGCTGCTGATCAACTAGTCATTATCACAGAGGTCATATTGAAGAGGATTAGTTCTTATTATTTCCCAGGTTCTTTCCTTCAAGTAACACTCGTGTGCAGCATTGTTAAAGTCCTGCGTCGGGCGTCAATAGATAACTCTGTGTGGTTAACAGTTACTTTCTCTTTTGATCGTTTTATTGCGATATGTTGCCAGAAGCTGAAAGCAAAGTATTGTACTAATAAGAATGCAGCTGTGGTCATTGCTACAACCTGCAGTCTACTATGTTTAAAGAACATTCCCTATTATTTTACATATAAACCAAAGGAGATAATAAACAATGTACCATGGTTCTGTGATATAAAGTCAAGTTTTTACACTAATGCTGCTTGGTTGGTATTTGACTGGTTTGACACGATATTAACACCACTGCTTCCATTTGCAATCATTATGTTGCTCAACGCTCTGACAGTCAGGCATATTCTGGTGGCAAATCAAATCCGTAAGGGTCTGAGAGGGAAAAGCAAGGGCCATAATCACAATGACCCAGAAATGGAGAGCCGAAGAAAATCTGTAATTTTGCTCTTTGCCATATCAGGGAGTTTTGTGCTTTTGTGGCTTTTATATGTCCTGGAATTCTTCTACTATGTCATTACTAAAACCAATGGCCCTGAAGATAATGACTCTTTATATATCTTTGAGCAAGTTGGATATATATTGCGCAGTTTAAGTTGCTGTACAAATACATTTATTTATGGAGTGACGCAGACGAAGTTCAGAGAACAGTTCAAGAAAGTGATGAAATGCCCATTGACCCTACTTGTTGAAGTAATAAATAATAAAATGCATCTGAAATGAGCTCAGAAATGGATCCTGGTGCCTTCAGTCCATTTATCCAATATCCATCCATTGAATTATGTTCTCTGAAAGCTACCAAGAATGGAAATTTTCTTTGCATAAGAACACATTTTGTTTTGCTGTTGATTTCAGCGAGGATGCGGGTCCCATCAGAAAATAGGTGTTGACAAGCATATTGGCCATATTCTTTATTTTCCTAGCTGCAGCCATGATTCATAGCACACTAGAACGCTGGTTTTCCCCAACAACTGTAATGATCTGGAAGACATTAACATTACAGAGACCTATATATTCTGATAATTACAAGGACAACACATTGAGGTGCTGCTCCTTACTGCTCCAAATCACAAATTATGTCATATTACACCATTGCAAATTGCACTGCCGAATACATCGAACTGCACCTTTGCACCATATTGTGTCAAACTACATGACTTGCACCATAATAAACCACAGTGCAGTACTCAACACCACTCATAATGAGATACCATAGGTTACCACGCCACACTGCATCAGAATAATTTACCATACTTTATACTTCAACACTACACATAACGCTGCACTACCCTAAACTGCACTGTATTTCACCACGTCATAATACCCTCAAGATTCACACTCTGCCATACTTTAATGCCCTTCACCAGCTGATTCCACTGAAACATAATACGTGACTCAAAATCCCATGGAGGCACAGAGATTAACTGCACCAGAATGCGTGCAATGACACAACATAGCATGAATCTCAACTCATCTATATCTCTGTTATACTATACACAGCAATGCGACATGCAACAGAATATTACACAGCAGCACATTGCACTACCCAAAGTCTGGGATTCCTGGTGTTAGGTTCGTTTTCGGAGACCCTCACGGACTTGATGCAATAACAAGACACTGACCTGTTTAGAAAAACACAAACCCTTTATTACAGAGCAAGTACAAGCCATGGAGGATCACCGTACTCAACCCGGCACAGAATGCAGAGTCTCGTAAGTGATTCTCTCTGAGCAGCGGACAGTCCCTGCTTTTTATATTATCGGGTACATAATACATAAAGCAATTTTACATCTCACAATGGCATGTTACATGAAACAATCACTACATCGGACAATGACATGATAACAAAAACAATTACTACATCAAAAACATAAAGAGAGCAGGATACAGTACTGATCGTTCGCGAAGTGACTGCTAACGACAGGAGGCGATTTCAAGTTGCCAAAGTGAGAGAATGTAATTTCAAGCAACTGAAATGTCTGGCTTGAACAAAAGTGTCCTGGCCCCTTTAGCAGAAACAGAAGTTACATACTTTACAGGATTTCAGAAGTCTCACACCTTTACAAACACTTCCCACCTAATCTTATTTGAGACAGTTTCCTCATACCCCTGTGCAGGAAGATAAAGATTTACAAAGTTTACACCTAATTCTAGTCGGGCAGGAAGTTTTAAGGCAGTGCCTGCATACCTCTGTGTAAGCAGATAAAGAGCATTAAATTATAAAGAATATAGAAATCAATGGGATGCTATCCCAATAACATCTCATTCCCTCCTTTTATCATTTCAAGGTAACCTATATCGGGGCCGAGAAGGGAGCTGCTAGTCTGTCAAACACAAGTCTGCAGCAAGAGTTCAGGCATACCATAAATATACAGCAAACAGCTATGATAACTATTAGAATAACGAACCCATGTAGCAGGTGTGAACCCCAAGAACTGCCCCATAAGCCATTCCAACAAGCCCCCACCCCTCAGGTCGGGGTCTGTCTCTGTACTGTTCCAACTGCTCCTGTATGGCTTGCATAGCCTGGGTAATATTATAGGATTGGTCGGTAACATGGATAATTCACTTGTCCTCTATAATAGTACATACTCCTCCTTACTGAGCCAGTTGATAGTCCACTGCATACCGGGTTTGCTGAGCATAGAGCCGAAGTTTGGCTAATTCTTGGTTGACTGCCTCCAATGCCTTCACTGTGCTGTTTCCCAGGGCGGTGAGTCCACATATAAGGTAATTATGGTTTTTTGCGGGCACCACCCCGGGGAGCCTCACAAGCTGACAGTTCCCAGGAAGCCGTATCCCAAGGAAGAGCCCAAGGCAATCGGGTCCTCCCATGCAGCGCAAAACTCCCGGCTCAGGAAGTGTGTGACAATTCGCCGTTGAGTTCGTGCTCGTTGGGGGCAAGGGACCGTGAGAGGCCCAACAGTCCCAACAGCAAACAGCACTGGCAAAGTTGAAGTGGCAGTCGTGAAGGTCCTGTCAAGAAGGAAAACGAATCCCTTCTTAGCCCAGTAGCAGGTAACAGACTCACGTATTCCTTGATAGCTATTCCAGGAGGACTGACCCTTATATGGATGGAAATCTGCAGAGTTAAACAGAAACATCCCGTAGTCCGTTTCTACATGGGTGCCATTGCAATCCCCATAAGTCCACTGTATGCCCGGGGTCACAGTTATTGGCTTAGATCCTAAACAGGGGCAGTTCAACAGTCCTCCTTTAGTTGTACAAATTCTTTTTACGCACCAATGGGGCCAGGAAACATTATGGGGGTGATTAGTGACTAGAGCATGCACACAAGTCCCAGTTCCATTAAAGCAAAACGGATAGCTATTGGGATTTGTACAGTTAGCCCCTTCCTTCCCATGCCTAGGTTTAGTGCCTATACAATCCGAGGGGCCATTAACTACCAATTCCACACACCTACCCTGCACACCTGTCTTCCAAGTTCCCCTCTCCTCTCGGCAAGGTTTACGGGAATACTCTACTTCATAGAGTGGGCTAGGGTTCCAGCCTGGTGTTGCCACAGATAATGTCTCTACAGACCGTGCTAGCGGGTAACACACTGTCCGATTCCCATGCAGCTGGATGTGTGTTCTATAAAACAGACTGTCCTGCTGCCTATGCATGGTCAGAATAATAATCAGTCCAATGGTTAATTGCTACCTGATGAGGGAATCCATGATTTGCAGTCACTTAGGTGGATCCAACGATTCTGTCCTTTAACTTTAAGAGCTGTTGGAGTTTGAAGAAGCACCTGAAATGGCCCTTTCCACCTTGGTCCGAGCTTGGGATGATCCCAGTCCCAGGCAAGTATGAAATCTTCGAACTGTGGCCACAAAGAGCGATCCTGGTCCTTAAGGTCTTGGTCTGGTGGCTGCGGAGGTGGTCAGAAGGCGCACTTCACCTGTGAATGGAGAAACTTTAGAGATGATGTTAGTTGCCGAAAATATCTTTGGGCATTTCTTCTCCCATCACATTCAGGTCAATTTGGTTGGGTGGCCTGGTATTGGCATCCCAGGGTGTTCTGGCATATGGTCGGCCATAGACTATTTCTGCTGCCAAGAGTCCAGTAGTAGAATGTGGTGTTATTAGCATGCGGTACAAAGCTAGGGGCAAAACCTTCAACCAGTTAAGGCTGGTCTCTAATGTCAACTTGGTCAATTTTGCTTTGAGTGTTCCGTTAGCTCTTTCCACTATCCCTGCCGCCCAGGGGTGGTAGGCACAGTGGAATTGCTGTTGGATGCGTAACGCATCATACAGTTCCTTATTAATCTTTCCTACAAAGTGAGGGTCATTGTCCGAACTAATTTGTCGAGACACTCCAAACCTCGGTATTATTTCAATTAATAATAATTTTACGACTGTTGAGGCTTTGTTATTGTCGTTGGAAAAGCCTCTATCCACCTACTGAATACATCTACAATGACAAGACAATATTTATAACAGTTTATGCGCGATAATTCAATAAAATCTAGCTGAATGCATTCAAACGGTCCACCTAGCAAGGGTGTTTTTCATGGTGAGCATCTCACCCCCGACCAACATTGTTTTGCTGGCATGTTAGACATGATGCTATACCAGACTGGGCTGCCTCAGCCAGTCTGGGGTGCCAACAGGTACGGAGCATAATACCACTCATTCCCTCCTTGACAAGGTGGGTGTCAGAATGCAGACAGTAAACAAGCATTGGTAACAAAACATCAGGTATACACACTTGGCCGATTGGGATAACCCAAAGGCCTGAGAACGCAGAATGTGAACATCCATGCGCCGTCCAAATATCCTTTTCAGCAGCAAGGGTGTCCCCCTGTAAGCGCTGAACAGTGACTATATCCGGCATGCCTGTCGTGTTCAAAGAAGGCGAGCGATTTATCAGCTGCTTGTTCATAGAGGGCACAATAAAAATTTGATCTGCAGCAGCCTGTTTAGCAGCCTGATCAGCCCAAGCATTGTCCTGAGTAACTACAGACTCTTCAGAGGCATGGGCAGCGCATTTGATAATAGCCAATTGTTTAGGGAGGCGGATTGCCTGGAGAAGGTTTTTAACAAACAGGGAATTCTGGTGGGTGTGCCTGAGGATGTTAAAAACCCAGGTTGAGACCATAACTAGCCAAAGTCGTGGGAGACTCCGAAGGCATACCGATAGTCGGTGTAAATATTCGCTGACTTCCCTGAGGCTAGAATGCAAGCACTGGTAAGGTCAAAAAGTTCTGCTTTCTGAGCAGACACCGGGGGCTCAAATGCCGCCGACTCTAATATGGAGGCAGCATTGACAATCACGTATCCAGAGACGGGGGTACCCAAGGGGAACATGGAGGAACTGCCGTCAACAAACAGGATAAGGTCCGGAAAAGGGAATGGGACATCAATAAGGTCCGGGTTCAGTGAGGTTAGAAATTGGTTCCTTAGTAAGCAGTCATGTGGGGGTTTTAAGAACTCATCTAGGGGGCCGATCAAAAACGTGTTTGGGTTAATAGTGGAGCAGAAAGAGAATGTTAAGAGGGGATTGTTGAGGAGTGCGACTTCATAGTGGCTTAAACGTACTTGAGTAAAGTGTTGAGTCTGGTGGGAGGTGAGGAGGGCTACAATGGCATGTGAGGTATAGATGGTAAGAGGCTGGTGGAGAGTAACATTAGAGGCCGCAGTGACTAAAGAATAAATTGCAGGAAGAATCTGGGAACAAGGGTGTAATCCCTGAGCTACAGAGTCCAGGCGGGTAGAGTAGGAAACCGGTCGTTTGCCATCTCCGTGAGTCTGTGTCAATACCCCAGTAGCGCACCAATGCAGAACATTAACATATAGCTGGAAAGGTCTGTCATATAAAGGTCTTCCCAAAGCCGGGGTGGCAGCAAGGGCTGCTTTTGAGTCTGTAAAGGCTGACTTTTGTTCGTTAGAGAGGTTGAAGGTTTTTGGGGCTTTACAAGAAGCCAAAGGGGCTAGGAGTTTGGTAAGCAAAGTTACATTAGGGAACCATGGTCGACAATAATTTACGAAACCTAAAAAGGCCCTCATTTGTTTAGGGGTGGTGGGTGAGGGGATCATAAGAATAGGGGCAATGCGCTCAGGGGTGAGCTTTCATTCTGAGGCGCTGAGCAGAATTCCTAGGAACTGTACCTGCCGTTGGTTACGCTTAACCTTCGCGGTGGGCACGACATATCCCCAAGAGTGGAGAGCGTTTAAAGGCCGGTTAGTGTCTGCAACATTAACGGATTCTGATGGACTTGCTAAAAGCAAATCATCAACGTATTGGATAACTGTGAAGCCATCCAAGAGTTGGAGATCTTGGAGCTGGCGGTGTAAGACCTGGCAAAATAGGGTGGGCAAGTGAATGAACCCTTGGGGGAGACGAGTTCAGGTATACTGCTGGCCCTTAAAGGTAAAGGCAAACAGATACTGAGACTCCTTATCCAAGGGAATAGCAAAAAATGCGTGTTGTAAGTCCACAACGGTGAAGACACATGCATCCGAGGGGATGTTACTAAGAATAGTGGCAGGATTAGGGGCAATTGGATGTAAGGGTCAGACTACCTCATTTATTTGTCTGAGGTCCTGGACTAGCCTCCACTCCTGGCGACCAGGTTTAGGGATGGGTAGAATAGGAGTATTGCAATGCGATTGACAAGGGACCTTGTTGGAGGAACGAATTGATCAGGGCGGTTATTCCTTCCACTGCCTCAGGTTTAAGAGGGTACTGAGGTATCGAGGGTAAGGGTGCTCGTGGGAAGACCTGTATTTTTATGGAGGTGACCGGAGTATATCCTACCTCATGTGTGGAAGCAGACCACAGGTCTGGAGAAGGCTCTTCAGAGGGGCTATGATGATCTCTTCCAGTGATCCCGACTGCCACGGTTAAAACATCCTGGGGCAGAGAGGGGTGTTCTGCCTCGCGGCAGAGAGGCATTAGGTCTAAGGAATGGCGGAGCGGGTGCGTATGGCGCTCCATATTGAGGAGCAGTAGGACAATGTGGATGGGTGACATAACCGTTACCGTAATTTTACGGCCCAGCCAGGAACATAGTACTGGGGTTCCATTTGAATATGCTGTCGTTAATTCAAAGTCCGACGCTAGAGGTGCTGGGTTTTTGGACCTGGTTTGGCGTGGGGGATGCTGTACCATGTCATACTTGACCCTGGTCGGTTTGGATTCCTGCACAGGGGTATGTCTCTGCGAACTCTGCTCGCAGCACCAAATGTTAGGTTCGTTTTCGGAGACCCTCACGGACTTGATGCAATGACAAGACACTGACCTGTTTAGAAAAACACAAATCCTTTATTACAAAGCAAGTACAAGCTGTGGAGGATCGTTGTACTCAACCCGGCACAGAGTGCAGAGTCTCGTAAGTGATTCTCCCCGAGCAGTGGACAGTCCCCGCTTTTTATACCTTATCGGGTGCATAATACATAAATTACATGAAACAATCACTACAGCGGACAATGATGATACAAAAACAATTACTACATCGAAAACATAAAGAGAGCAGGATACAGTATTGGAGATAAAAGGGTACTGCAGATGCTGGAGAATCCGAGATAACAAGCATGGGGCTGGATGAACACAGCAGGTCAAGCAGCATCATAGGAGCAGGAAAACTCGACGTTTCGGGCCTAAACCCTTCATCAGAAATACAGTATTGATCGTTCGCGAAGTGACTGCTAATGACAGGAGGCGATTTCAAGTTATCGATGTGAGAGAATGTAAATTCAAGCCACTGAAGTGTCTGGCTTGAACAAAAGTCAGTGCCCTGGCCCCTTTAGCAGAAACAGAAGTTACATGCTTTACAGGATTTCAGAAGTCTCACACCTTTACAAACACTTCCCACCTAATCTTATTTGAGACAGTTTCCACATACCCCTGTGCAGGAAGATCGAGATTTACAAAGTTTATACCTAATTCTAGTCGGGCAGGAAGTTTTAAGGCAGTGTCTGCATACCTCGTGTAAGCAGATAAAGAGCATTAAATTATAAAGAATATAGAAATCAATGGGATGTTATCCCAATAACATCTCACTGCGATATCGATATAGGTCCAGGAGGAAATAGTTCCTGTCCAAATCATACTAATGGATCGGTGAAACAAGCGAACAGCTGACAACAACAACAAAAGAAAAATCCTTTTGGAGTCAATTGCTAACGATGTTGGGCAGAGTTTAAATTAACTTGTCAGAAGTGTGGAAACCAGGAGATAACATTAGAGAAGAGAACTGGTAGAAATCGATAGAACTAGATTGGGGAATGGTTGAAAAATTGCTGAGGTCTAAATAAAAGGGAGTATGTAAGATTTCAGTTCTGCTTACTTTGAATGCACGACGAGGTGTCAGGAGTGACAAGTAAGTTTGGGTCACTGCAAGCGTATATAACCACATACAGTGCAATGCAGAGTAATGCCATCAGCTCGGGTTCAATTAACACATTCAATGAGATTACCATGAAATGCTCTCCTTCTCAACGTCTCCCCTCACCTAAGGTGTGTTGACCTTCATGTCAAACCACCACGGGTAGTTTGTCTCCAATGTGACTGCTGCCTATGGTCTGGTGAGACTATGGCGACTTGATAATCATTTCTAACCATCTGCAAATACGGTTTTGTAGCGATGAGAGAAACTGGGCTCACGAAAAAAAAGGAAGGCCACAGAGCAAAAACATCCTGGAAGCAAATTGTAATGAACGACAAGGAATTTAGTAAATGTAATTAATAAAAAATGGAGCAGCAATGTTGATTAAGGAGAACATTACTGGAGGAAGATGATTCCCGGGTGATATCAATGACAGAATCGAGTAGATAGATCACAGAAACATTCGATCTATCATTTTTTTTTCTACATGCCATGAATTAGTCAGAAATGTATAGAGGCCAAATAAACAAAAGAGACGCTTAGCGGAAACAATGATGGGCTATGGCTTCATTATGGGTTTCCCAGTTTTATTGGAACAGTAAGTTACAGACCAAGCAGCAGTAATATAAGTGACAGGCTGATACTTTGATTTATCAAGTGTCTAAAACAATATATTTCCAATGCAAGACTGAGGAGCCATTAGTGGACGCACTGGGAATTTAGCTGGATCCGGTGAATCAGCTGAGATTTAAAGAGCATTCTACCTCAGCGACTGCAGGGTCGCAATTTTTCGTTTAGGTACGGCGATGGCCACGATCATAACAGGGTCTGAACAATTAACTAGAGAAGGAGTTGGAGACCAATCCAGTTGGGTGATACGCATCTGGCTGGTCTTAAATGCAGGTAAATATATAATGGAGAAATAGGCTTAATTTAAATAAGAGACAGTTTGGGATCAACCAATGTATATTCCATGATTAAAACTGAGCCACTTATTAAACAACTTCTTCAGTTGGGAATGATTGACCACAAAGGTCTTCTCACCCGCTTCTAACATTTTTGTTTTAGTCTCGGTATTATCAAGCTCAGAACTGGGTCTTGGACAAATCCGACGTTAGGAAAACACCGGGAACAATGTCAAAGAATTTGATACTGTATTGGATTTTCTTTTGAATGTTGAAAACATTTTCTTTGCATTTAAAATAATACCGTATCATTTGAAACCAAGCGTGACAAAACTAATTTGTAGCAGGCCATTCAGCCAATCGAGCTTGCACCAACCCCTGAAGAGCATCCCACCCAGACATTCTACCCTATCCCTGCATTCGTCATGGCTAATGCAGCTCGCCTGCACAACCCTGGGAAGTATCGGCAATTTAACACGACCAATCCGCCTATTTTTGCACTGTCGGAGAAAACCGGAAGACCTGGAGGAAACCCAGACAGACAGTCACGTGGGGCTGGTATTGTATCTGGGTCCTTGGCGCTGTGAAACAGCAATGCGAACCACTGTGCCACCACGTTGCCCCACTTGATTAACGATTTAAACAAGATGAAAGTGGAAGTTTCTTACAACGACAAATTTAACTGTTAATCCCGAACAGCACTTAAACAGAGTAGCTTCCGGTGCAATTTCAGAAAGTAGTTCAGGTTAGGTAATTGCTGTGAATCTGCTTTCACTTATTGGTCAAACCACGTAAGCACGGACAGTGCAGTAGTGAAGGGAATACAGTTATCAGTTAATGCATTTCTCAGGGAGATTGTTGGTCAAAATGCCCGCGATCTGGAGAGCAGACGTTCGACATCTCTCCATAGGAAATGGATAAAGTTTATTTTTTTCCTTTATTCATTCGTCGGATGAGGGTGTCATCCCATCCTTAACTGCCCAGAGGGCAGTTCAGAGTCAACCACATTGCTGCGGGTCTCGAGTCACACATAGGCCAGACCACTTAAGGATGGTATTATAGTAGTGTTTCTTTTCCCACGATTGACAACGGCATCATGGTCGTCATTAGACTCTTAATTCCAGACTTTTTTTGAAGAATTGAATTCAAATCCCCCCATCTAACGTGGCAGGATTCCAACCCAGGTCACCAGAACATCATCTCTTCCTCTGGATCAACACTCTGGATAATACAGAATAGTAAAACATAACTAAATGGACTACTGGATCTTTCTCGACTTTTTTGTAGGGTTACACTGTAGGTTTATTTTTTCCCACATCCTTTCTGGTGCGACACAGTTTGTTCAATATTAAGTCAGTATTATTGTTTTCACTCTAGGAAAACGAGTTGCTCAATTCTAAACGTATTTTTAAAAAGTTTTTGAAGCAATGTGCTTGTTTCTGCTATGGCTAGTATCCGTCAACCATCCCTAATTACTCTTAAGATGAATAGTTTTTGGCTACTTAAGAGAGCAGTTTAGAGTCGGTGAATCATTGTGTGTGCGAATTGCAGAAATAAATCACTTTATTTTTTGTTTCTTTAGAAGAATATTAGCCAGTTTTGATTTTGTGAAAATCAATGATCCATTCTTTCCATTACTAAGAGTAATTTCCCAATTCTACGTTTATTAACGTTACTTAAATTCAGCCTTTGTTCAGAGTCAGATTTGATTCCGTGTCCTGAAACTGAAGCAAAGGTTTACTAGAAACGTACTGTTTCCACCTGGCCATCAATTGCTTTGACAGTGCATGCTGGGTTGTGAGTTTATTTGGTAAAATATATTTTGGTCCTTTCTCTCATAGTTTTACTCATTTGATGTTCTAGTGTCCATCATGCCTCTTTTTTTTTAAAGTTACGCAATTTTGAGGCTGATGTTCCCCAGTGACAGACACTGCACAGTCAGCTATGCTAATGTTTCTAAAAAAGGCTGACCAGCCACGGTTATATGCTATGTTCTAAGCTTGCACAGAATATCTCCATTTTTGCAAGCATCCCCGGTTGTGAGATTTACTGCTCAATATTTTAGACAATGTGCTTGGCCCTGTAAATCAATTCCATCATTACTGTGTACAGAAGAATCTGCTGTGAAACTGTGCCCTTTGTGGCTTTTTTTTATCTGTAAAATTTGGCATCCTGAGTAGAAAATGAATTATCCTTTTCGTTCAATTCAGAGTCAAATCAGTGATGTGCAGATAACCTTCGTGGAAGCCGGGAGTTCTGTTGCTTTAGTCCATAATGCTGAATAAACATGATATCATTAACAGCACCGACTGTTTCAGGCCAAAGTAGAATGAACTGGAGCATCTAAGGTCAGTTTGTGGAGAGCTAGCACATACAATAATAACATTTTACACATTAAAAGGGTTGATATCATGTCTGTCATATCTATCATAAACTTTAGCGACGGTGCGTTAAAGATAACAATATGCATGAAATTATGACGGGCATGGATAGGGTAGACAGGAAGAAAGTTTGCTTCATGATGAAGGGATCAATAACTAAAGAGCATAGTTTTAAGGTAAGCGGCAGAAAGTATAAAGGAGATGCGAATTATCTGTTTCACACACAGAGTGGTGGAAATCTGCAATGCACCGTCTGTAAGGGGGGCAGAGGCAAAATTATGAAAGCTTTTACGGAGTAATGATGTGCCTTATATGTGCACGTGATACCAAATGTTTTGGACCAGACCAACCCTCCTCAAAATATGTCAAGAAGATGGCCCAGACCCTAACTTTTGTTCTTATTTTAAAGGTGTTGCGATCGAGATGCAGTTCGACTCGTCAACTACCAGCATTGAAGATAAGTAAACTTTATTCATACACTACAGTTAAATTACATAGGATAAAGGAAAAATTAAAGAAAAGTATTGGTTTAGCTGCAACTCTATCAAAATGCTTAACAAAATAATAGGTGTAGTAACCACTACTAACTAACTGTTCCAATATAGTAAAGTCCCATAAACACATCCTTGGTAAAGGGCAAATTCTGTAAAACGGATTGTCTCACATAAAATTCTTGGAGTAGGAAAACAACCCGCAGCTTTTAGCTGTAACTGAGAGAAGTTAAAACAGCTTCCACCTCTTCAAGACCCCAGCAGCAACTTCTGAAAGCTAAAAATTAAAATCCTCATTGTGTGGAAGCTTGCTCGCACCCAATCAGGCTACTCCTTTGTTCCAAAACTTAAAAACAAGTGAAGGCCTCACAGCTGTTTTCTTTATGAGTAATCAATAGACTTGTGCCTTTGCCTTAAAATCGTTCTTACACCTCTTAAGACCACAATATCATCACACAAGGCTTTGGCAAGGTGCTAGAAAACTTGATTACAATAGTTAGGTCAGAGATAAAAGGTACTGCGGATGCTGGAGAATCAGAGATAACAAGCGTGGGGCTGGATGAACACAGCAGGCCAAGCAGCATCATAGGAGCAGGAAAACTTGATGTTTCGGGCCTAGACCCTTCATCAGAAATGGGGGAGGGGAAGAGGGTTCTGAAATAAATAGGGAGAGAGGGGGAGGCGGATAGAGGATGGATAGAGGAGAGGATAGATGGAGAGGAGGCAGACAAGTCGAAGAGGCGGGGATGGAGCCAGTAGGTGAGTGCAGGTAGGGGGGTGAGGAGGAGATAGGTCAGTCCAGGGAGGACGGACAGGTCAAGGGGGCGGGATGATGTCAGTAGATAGGAGATGGGGGTGTGGCTTGAGGTGAGAGGAAAAACAGGTTCGGGAGGTGGAGATGAGCTGGGCTGGTTTTGGGATGCGGTTGGGGGAGGGGGGATTTTGAAGCTTGTGAAATCCACATTGATACCATTGGGCTGCAGGGTTCCCAGGCTGAATATGATTTGCTGTTCCTGCAGCCTTCGGGTGGCATCACTGTGGCATTGCAGGAGGCCAAGGATGGACATGTCGTCTGAGGAATGGGAGGGGGAGTTGAAATGGTTCGCGACTGGGAGGTGCAGTTGTCTGTTGCGAACTGAGCACAGGTGTTCTGCAAAGCGGTCCCCACACCTCCACTTGGTTTCCCCGATGTAGAGGAAGCCACAACAATAGTTAGGTGCTTGTTTCTGACTGGCACAGAAACATAGAATTGTCTTCTTTGCTGTCAATTGGTACGTCTCCGTGGCTCTATGATGCTTTATTCCTATTTTCATTCGCTGGCGTCTGCGATCATGATAATCTTGGAAAATTAGTTTGAGAACTATTAATGTCTGTTGCACACCACAAAACGGGTGCAATCTTCAGCATTATTCAAATCAAGCAGCTGTCTGCCGACAGTAAAAAGGAAAACAGGTTAATGTGATCCGAGAATTAGAAAGAGCCGGGTGAGGAGGAAAAAAGAAACCTCAGGCGGGCAGAAGTGAACTTTGCGTCCTGATGCATTACTGCCATCAAAACGGAGCCTGGTTAATTATTGGCCGCTCCACTTTACAGCAATGTCATCAGACTGCGAGTTGGAGTTCGGATGAAGCTGCAGTGCATGTTGGAAATAATTAAGAAACTGTCACCCCCTCTGCAGTCATCTCACTCGAGAGTGTTATATATGGTTTCTACTTGCATGTTCCTTTGCACGAACTAAGTTTCTCTACAACCCGTTATTGGTCCCAATACCCTACCAAACACCATACCCACCCGACTCCGTACCCATTATATGACAGAGCATTTTTTGGTCATTTTGTACACATTGATATCTTTCTCCGAGACTCTGTGAACGATTTCGGAATTAAAATGCTGTGGGATGAGGTCTTTGTGAAATGTAATAGCTCCCATCTCCCGACGCATTTTGGTGGAGAAGTAAATGATGGTGTTTGGGTTGCTGAGGTGCAGCAGGGTATTTATCAGTAAGTGGAACTCATGGTATTTGTAGACAATGTCCGAACCCAGGATATAGTCATAATCTGAGGGGAATTGATCATTGTCTTCACCCCAGGAAAGTGCAGCGACTTCTGAACGGTGAAGGCTGGCAGCTGGAATATTGTTGGAGACGTTGTATTGGATCTGACTCAGAACGATCGGTTCGTCGGTCAACGTGACATCTCCACCTGCATCAGAAGATAACACCATTAGTTGACTCAAGGCGACAACAATATGGAAATACTGGCTTTGTGTGCGTGTGTGTTTGCGTGTGATTGTGTAAGGGAGAAGCAGCAGCAAACAGCAAACCATTGATGAATATGTGATTAAAGGTGACATTTTGCGGTAGTCATACTACAGAAAAATATTAGCACCACATCGATGCTGACCATCTACGACAGTGAACCATGGTCATGTTACTGAATTCATCGTTTCACAACTGACTATTCGGTCACAGCAAGTCAGTCCTATCAACATTCAACATAGTCAGTTCATCTTTGAACCCGGTTGTCTAAGTAGTTTGGAATTTGATTGAGAATCTTTCTTTAACCTCTATCCACACCGTCGACGTCCCTTCTGTTGCAGTTTTAGTGAATAATGCGTCTCCGTTATTCTAGGCATTCCAGTTGCAACATGCGCTTCCATACTGGTCTCCCTCATTCAACCTTCAGCCCTTGCTGCATTTTTCCTTAGTGCATTCTTAATGCGAGGAATTTGGTCTTGAACCAAAAGGCAGATCCTCAAAATCAGTAAAATAAACTTCCGTGGATGCTGAAAGCTGAAACAAACACAGAGAATATTAAAGAAACACAGCAGATGTGGCAGACCTGTGGATATAGAGTTAACATTTCGAGTTTGGTATTACGCTTCTTCAGGGTTGTTCTGAAGTAGAATCATATCAGGCGCAAACTATTTCTTTCTCTAACGATGCTGCCAGGTCTGTTGAGTTTCTTCAGCATTGTCTTTGTTTGTTCTTCAAAAAAAAATTACATGAATTGCTACGTGAGCCATGCAACAATTAACACATTAACACTCAGTATCATTAGGTAGAATGCTCACCAGGTGGCCCAGTTGGCCATCTCGAAAACACTCAAGAAACCACACACTACCCAGGACAAACCAGCCCACTTACTGGTACCTCATCTACCTCCAAATTTCACTCTCTTAACGCAATGCGCTTGCAGCGAGCTCCATCTAGAAAATGCACTGCAGCAACTAATCAAGGCTCCTAAAACATCACCCTCCAAACATGCCCTCTACCACATGAAAGGCCATGGTAGCAGATACAAGAGAACACCACCACATGCAAGTTCCACTTCAAGTCAAATACCGCCCTGGTTTAGAATTATGTTATATCTGCTCGTCCACTGTGGCTGTGCAAAAGCTTGGGGCTCCCATCTAAACGGAACTAAGATCCATCTACACATGATAGATTATGGGACATGTAGACAGCCCAGCATTAACTGCCTCAAAGTCAGATAGGGATTGGGAATGAGGGTTAGCTTAGTCAATGATGCCAGCATTCTGGAAAGTAATGAAAACAACACACCCTACTTTGCAAATGAAAAACATGATTTATAGACTTAGGAAATGAACTGCAAACAAAAACCCTTCCCGTGAAGCATTGTGAACATCTCACGAATCACCTTGCTCAGAGATGTCAGAGCAGGTGGAACATGAACCACAGCTACCTAGCTCAGGGCTAGGGGCACCGTCAATGCACTACAAATGCCCTTGACTGGTGCTGGATCTGCTTGAATCTCTGTACGTCGCCACTGATCTGAGGGACTATACAGGCATTCCCTGAAAAAAAAATCCATACTTTGGAATTGCTGCCTTTGAAACTGGACCAATTTACACTGATGAAATCGAAATTCTAGACGGAGAACAATAAGAGCATAAGTGCACAAACAAAATTTGTTGGTGAACCTTAGCAGATCCGAAAGATCCTTTGGTGAGTCACTGGGCTGGAAATGTTAACTCTGCTTTCTCTCCACAGATGCAGCCAGACCTGCTGAGTTTCTCCAGTAAGTTCTGTTTTGTTTTGGTTTTCCAGCATTCACACTGTTTATTTTTGGGATACTGGATCGTATGGATTGAGAACGAAACAGCAGGCTATTCGACTGCACAAATTTGACCCGCTACACGCTAATGCCATGGCTGATCTGTTTCTGCTTTGAATTCCATGTTTCAACTTACCCCATGACCTTTGATTCGTGGTATATCAAAAATCGCATTTAAAATAAGTGGCAAATATTTTTCAAAGACTTCCAAAGTGTCACTGTCGTCTGAGGAGGTAATTACAGAACAAAGAATTGAATACCTGTGTGCTGAATTGGGAGTTTATTCCTTCCAGCGAAAAGTCACAATGGTACTTTGCCAATAAAGTGCTAATGCATTCCTGCAGTATTCTTCTGCACACAGCACAAACGATGAAGGGTCTAGGCCCGAAATGTCAAGTTTTCCTGCTCCTATGATGCTGCTTGACCTGCTGTGTTCATCCAGCCCCATGCTTGTTATCTCAGATTCTCCAGCATCTGCAGTACCTTTTATCTCTGACACAAACGCAAGCGCCCACGGCCGACGCCGACGCAACCCCGCCCAGTGCCTCCACAACCAGCAGCCCCAGAGGAGACAGCAGCACTGAGCCTTGCCGAGTCTTCACCATTCCCCCAGACCTCCCCCTTACTGAGGACGAACGGTCAGTCCTCAGTAAAGGGCTCACCTTTGTCCCCCTCCACCCACATATCAACGAATACCGCTCACGCTTGGATATTGAGCAGTTTTTCCGCCGCCTCTGCCTCCACGCTTACTTCTCCAACCGCGAATCGAACCCTCCCTCGACTGACCCCTTCTCCCGCCTCCAACACAAGCCCTCCTCCTGGACAGCACCCCAAGGCCTCCTACCCTCCCTCGACCTCTTCATCTCCAACTGCCGTTGAGACATCAATCACCTCAACCTCTCCCCCGCAGAACATGCAGCCCCCCCCCCCCACTCCAAACCCAACATCACCATAAAACCTGCGGACAAGGGAGGCACAGTTGTAGTATGGCGCACTGACCTCTACATTTCTGAGGCCAGGCGCCAACTCTCCGACACTTCCTCCTACCGCCCCCTGGATCATGACCCCCACCCCTGAGAACCAAACCATCATCTCCCAAACCATCCACAACCTCATCACCTCAGGTGACCTCCCACCCACCGCCTCCAACCTCATCGTTCCCCAGCCCCGCACCGCCCGCTTCTATCTCCTTCCCAAAATCCACAAACCTGAATGCCCTGGTCGACCCATTGTCTGCACCTGCTCCTGCCCCACCGAACTCATCTCCACTTTCCTAGACTCCATTTTCACCCCCTTGGTCCAGGAACTCCCTACCTACGTCCGTGACACCACCCACGCCCTCCACCTCCTCCAGAACTTCCAATTCCCTGGTCCCCAACACCTCACTTTTACTATGGACATCCAGTCCCTATACACCTGTATTCCCTATGCAGATGGCCTAAAGGTCCTCCGCTTCTTCCTGTCCCACAGAACTGACCAATCCCCCTGCACCGACACCCTCATCCGCTTAGCCGAACTCGTGCTCGCCCTCAACAACTTCTCTTTCAATTCCTCCCACTTCCTACAGACAAAGGGGGTGGCCATGGGTACCCCCATGGGCCGAAGCTATGCCTGCCTCTTTATAGGTTACGTGGAACAATCCTTCTTCCGTACCTACACTGGCCCTAAACCCCACCTCTTCCTCCGTTACATTGATGACTGTATTGGCACCGCCTCGTGCTCCCACGAGGAGCTCGAACAGTTCATCCACTTCACCAACACCTTCCACCCCAACCTGAAGTTCACCTGGACCATCTCCAACACTTCTCTCTCCTTCCTGGACCTCTCTGTCTCCATCTCGGGTAACCACCTAGAAACTGATGTCCATTTCAAGCCCACTGACTCCCACAGCGACCTGGAATACACTTCCTCCCACCCACCTTCCTGTAAAAATGCCATCCCCTATTCCCAATTCCTTCGCCTCCGCCGCATCTGCTCCCACGATGAGGCATTCCACTCTCGCACATCTCAGATGTCCTCATTCTTCAAGGACTGCAACTTCCCCCCCGCAGTGGTCGAGAACGCCCTCGACCGTGTCTCCCGCACTTCCCGCAACTCATCCCTCACACCCTGTCCCCGCAATAATAACCAAAAAAGAATCCCCCTTGTCCTCACGTACAACCTCACCAACCTCCGGATCCAACGTATCATCCTTCGACACTTCCGCCATCTGCAATCCGACCCAACACCAAAGACATTTTTCCCTCCCCACCCTTGTCTGCTTTCCGGAGGGACCACTCCCTCCATGACTCCCTTCTCCGCTCCACACTCCCCTCCAGCCCCACCACACCAGGCACTTTTCCCTGCAACAGCAGGAAGTGCTCCACCTGCCCCCACACCTCCTCCCCTCACCCCAATCCCAGGCCCCAAGAAGACTTTCCACATCAGGCAGATGTTCACCTGCACATCTGCCAGTGTGGTATACTGCATCCGCTGTACCCGTTGTGGCTACCTCTACGTTGGGGAAACCAAGTGGAGGCTTGGGGACTGCTTTGCAGAACACCTACGCTCAGTTTGCAACAAACAACTGCACCTCCCAGGCGCCAACCATTTCAACTCCCCCTACCATTCCTCAGACTACATGTCCATCCTGGGCCTCCTGCAATTCCACAATGATGCCACCTTAAGGCTGCAGGAACAGCAAGTCATGTTCAGCCTGAGAACCCTGCAGCCCAATGGCATCAATGTGGATTTCACAAGCTTCAAAATCTCCCCTCCCCCAACCGCATCCCAAAACCAGCCCAGCTCGTCCCCGCCTCCCTAACCTGTTGTTCCTCTCACCTGTCCCCTCCTCCCACCTTAAGCCCCACCCCATCTCCTATCTACTAACCTCATCCCACCCCCTTGACCTGTCTGTCCTCCCTGTACTGACCTATCTCCTCCCTACCCCCCCACCTACACTCACCTTTACTGGCTCCGTCCCCACCTCTTTGACTTGTCTGCCTTCTCTCCACCTATCCTATCCTCTATCCATCTTCTATCCGCCTCCCCCCCCTCTATTTATTTCAGAACCCCTCCCGCATTTCTGATGAAGGGTCTCGGCCCGAAACATCAAGCTTTCCTGCTCCTGTGATGCTGCTTGGCCTGCTTTGTTCATCCAGCCCCACACCTTGTTATATGCGTGGATAGTTTCGCTTACCGAGCAGGATGGCCAGGATTCCCACGATACCAGTGCCCGACCCCAATTCAATCACCTTTTTTCCAGTAAAGTTAATCTGCTCTTTCTCAAAGAATCGGCAGAGAACACGGCCCTGAAACAATACATTGAACCAAATTGAAAACAGGCAAAACTTTAACTCTTTCCAATATTTCTGAAGTTGAGGGCCATGTTAGATATCAGCGTCAAACCTGGTAAATAGAAATATAAACCACATACATGCAACATGTATTCCTAGATGGGAATTGTTTATTAATCTTCTATATACAGCTTTTAATGGACATTATATTCGAAATATGAGATAATAAACTTGCTTTATAATTCACATATAATGCAAAATGGAGACAATGCATGGAGGTAATGGCCCAAGGAAGGTGAGAGGGAACTAATTCAGTGAAGCATGCACCAGGCTACACATTAGGTTACAGAGGAACTAAGATGATTGTAAAGTGCTATGTTTGCCTGGACTGTTGGTTTAAGGTGCAGTGTGAGGCCAAAGGTACAGGTTCAAAGGCTATATTTGTGAGATTGCCATAAAGTTCAGTCCTTCACCTCTCTCGTCACCTGAGACAGGGTGCCCCACAAGTTAAGTCACCACCAAAAATCTATTTCTAATGAAAGAACGGGCTTCTTGGGTTATGACAGCTTGACATTTAAGTAGTCACTCATCTCGGGTAGCTGGTTTGCAATGCACGAAGATACACGAGAAGCACCGTTTCAATTCAGGCATTGACTGATTTACCGCAAAGGACCCTACTTCTCAAATTTTCACATCAGCCGAGGTATGGTAATCTTCAGTTGAACCACCACCATCAGTCGGCTCTCTGTACGTGAGACCTGCCTTATGGTCCAGTAGTAAGATGCGACTTCACCTTTCTGTTCTGAGGTTTTTGAACACAGTATATCCTGCTTCAGCCGTTCCAGCATCAGCACATTGAAGTATGCGGACAAGATGTGGTCTGGTTAGGAAAAGTGACAGGAAACAGGAAGAGGAGTGGTGAAACCAATGTGCTACATTCAAAGGTAGTTTGTTTGGTAGTGCACTAAACATAATCCAATCAACAATGGAAGCGAAATTGTTCTGTGAAGCAGGCAATGAATAACCAGAACATTTCAAGCAGGAAAAAGTTTCGTCAAGGTTCCAACAGACTTTAAATGAAATTATCTAAAAGTAGAGTTGTTTCGATTCATAAGTATAGCTGGAGTACAAGGTAGTTATGAATAAGTTTACACCGAACAATAAAATGGAGACACAGGAATACACAAAATGCACATAACATCAGAAAATGAGAAGCGAAAAAAAGGCAGAACCAGAATGGCAGAATTTCCATTAAAGATGCATTTTGTCAAAGATTTTTAGCTAGTAGTCATCACGATAAGTCACAAGAAATAGCAAAATAAAGCGTTACGACGTTTACAGTTCATGGTATGAGAGTGCCAATGGTTTCCAAGTGGAATCTGTCTAGTAGAGTCGCTGCCGCGGACATTGCGTGAGTTTTCATTCTATTTTTAAAACATGTAGGTCAATTTCGATTACTCAGAGCTTTACCCAGAAATGAACCAGGAAATGATTGTCACTTATTTTCCTGAGCTGGAACAGAAGCAGTGTATTCATGCCGTTTCTGTCGCAAAAAAAAAGGTCCTGTGCATTTTTTGTATGTAGCACAAGATAAAAGTGCGCTACACCATGAGCCGGACAGATGAACTGAAATATGTGGTCAGCGTAATTATTCACACACGCAGATTATTTAACAATTGTTGACCAATTGACAAAACGTATCTGTTTCAGCAATACACATGCTTTCTTCTACCATAGGACTACATAGGACGAAGGCTTGACGGAACTTTGGTGCCATGAGCCTATCATCAGATGCAGTCAGAGTGCTGCCAGGATTGGGTGGATTCGGAGAGGATTTGTTTTTATCTCTTGTGTAAGAGATTAAATATGTAGGATATAAAGAAGAATGAAAGTTGATCATTTTAATATCGCGAGGAAGCGAATTATACGCTTGTTCAGCAAATGGTGGTAGCCGGCTCCTTAAATTGATCGAAGGTTGTGCTTTAAATATATCTAAAATAGACAACGTCATCAGGGAATGTGGAATGCGGACACCAAATGGAGCCAGGCACAACCAGATCATCGAAGATTTCAATGACTGATGAATTAAGCTTTTACGTTATTACTTACTCTCACTTGGGACATGGATATCATTGGCGGGATCTATATTTATTGCCCTTTTTGTTACCCCCAAGAAGATGATGGCGAGCTGCCTTCTTGAACCGCTGCAAGGGTCTGTGACCTATTGCGTCTTCTAAGTTTTATGTTCCCCTGTTCTGTTCATGCCATCAACTGAATACCACAGGACTGTTTGATGGAAATGACGCTTCGGGAAATAACATATGGTTCATTTTAAGGGAAATATATGGCTAGATTGGAAGGATCACTCGCCAATCAGTTCAACACCACGGTCATAAGTGCAATCATGGATAATTAAGGCAATAAATGTTGCTCGTGCTGGAGAGGAGAATGAATATAAAACAAAAGTCGGGTGCAAATTTTGCATTATGCCATGTGATCTCGGATTCCCAAATCACTCCAATATTAACCAATTCCACGTTTTTTTTTCTTTTGCTCAAGTGTTTGATGAAGAATTATTTTTATATTTGGGAGCAACTGCTGAATCACAATATTATGTGATCGTTCTCGCAACAATGCTTAAAAAATTAATCGGTCTTTTATTTTCATCAGTTGTTCAATTAATGGACAAAACACCGCAATTGGAACTAATTATAGTTTCCCCAACATGCCGGATGGAGGTCTCACTTCACTGTATTTAAAAGCTCTACATTTACTTTTTTTTCTAACCAAACAGTGGACTTACAGGTTCCCAAATGACTGCTGGTATGCCAAGGTTTTTGTAAAAGTCTCGAGTGATGTTCAGTTCGTAGCCACAAAACTCATAACGGCTAGTTAGTCTGCTTGGGTCCAAGTTGTAGTAGGAGCTGAGGAGCTGATTCTGTTCCTGTTGGGCAGCCATTACCGATCTGGATTTTCCGCTTGCTGCTCTGATCCCGGCTTACTTTCTTTAATATCCAGTGTGTTTCGGTCCAGGACACCTAAGGTAAACCTCTCTCCGTTTTAGAAGAATGTCCAGCGTGGATGATTCAGTTCTGCACTGTCATTTAGAAGAGAGAAAGAAAACAAGACAGGAGCGTGATATTTGAGAAATAAATAGGCTTTTCTGACAGCACCTCATTGTAAAGCAAACAATGTCAGATTACAACCATTCTGGGCTGAGGGAATTGACATTAAAAATCAGCAAGGATTCACTTGCTCCGTGACAGCAGTCTTTTTAATATTGTATACGACGCCCGCATTCCATCAAGAGATATAAATTTTCACTTCTTGGAGATCTCATACATGAGATGGTTAGAGACGGAGTAGCTTGATGGCATTATCTCTACACTATTGATACAGAGACTCAGGTAATATAATTGGTGTTTGAATCCTACCATGGAAGATTGTGGAGTTTGAATTTAATAAATATCTGGAATCGATAGTCCAATGATGACCATAAACCATTGCTGTGTTTGGGAAGGTGGGGTAGGGGGGGTGGTGGTGGGGGCACGTGGAGGAGAAAAAGCCTGTTTACCTCAAACTTGTCCGACACATAAGCGATTTCCTTACCTGATCCGGCCTATATTTAACCTCAGACCCACAGTTATGTGGTTAAATTGCCCTATGGGCAATTAGGGATCGAAGAATATTTGCGAAACTAGCCATCCTGTGAATGAATCATAAAAGCAATTTTTTAAAAAATGCTGGAGACTCACATTAGGGATAATCCATTCGGAGTTTAACTGCTAAGCACCCTTCAATCAATTCATGCAATTCTCTTGTTTGTCTAACTCCATTATAATTTTATTTGCACTTTTATCAATGATTCGTCACTCCTGCATTCTGCTCGTTGCCAGAACCGATGTGCAAGATTCTGTTGACTCTGGAGGCTTCTACCAGTCTTATCTGATGGTTTCATATCTGATGCTTGTTATACTGAGGCTGTCCGGGATCATAGGTCTCGGAGAGATTAAGTAACAATATCATCTGTCCAGTGCAATTCCTCATTCCCAACGTTGTTATGGCAACATAAGCCGTTACTAGGAGCACCATGAATCAAAAGCATCTGGGTTTCTCCATCAACCAAGTAATCAGAAAAAAAACTTAAATCGTGCTGTTCGCCAGTACATCGCAGAGAAGCTTACAGAATCCTTGAGTCATAGAGCTGTACAGCAAAGAAACAGAACCTTCGGTCCAACTCATTCATGCCGACCAGGTACACTAAATTAATCCAGCATTTGCCCCATATCCCTCTAACCCCTTCCTAAACTTTCCCCTCTCACGTTAAACCTATGGCGTCTAGTTTTGAGCACTCCTACCCTGCGAAAAAGACTTTGAGTATTTACCCCATCCACATGTGACAGTAATGAAGCTGAATTTGAGATCGCTAATCCACTCTATAAAGAATAAAAGCACAAGCTGCTGGAAGCTCAGCAGATCTGTCAGCATCTGTGATGTAAAAAAAGAACCGAGTTAACTTTTCGGGTCCGGTGACCCTTCATCAGAACTCTATCCTTATTAAAGCCTGGAATCAAATTTGAATACTGGTGACATTTTCGTTCAGTTGATAAATCCTCAAGTTAAAACTATGATCGTACAGCTACTTGTTCTTTGTCAAAAGCTATCTCGTCAAGTGAAACCCTTTAAGAAAATTACACTTTTCTTGAGAGAATGATGCCTGGGCTCCATATGGCTCCATACCCATAGTAATATTGTTGAAATCTTGATGACTATGGTAAACGTCTAGCAAGTTCGGATCTCTGGCGTTGCTGGCGTTGCTGATGTAGTACATATCCACATGGAAGGAGCAAGTCAACTTAAGGTTACCTTAGCAATTCCAGCTAGAACCCATTAGCCCAAGTAAGAGCTGTTACACTCTCTGTTGCCTGCAACTTTCAAATTGTATGTAGAGGTCTTACTCTGAAACTTCCCACTGACGTTCTGTGATGTGGATCCAACTTCAGTGCCTGGCAGTTGACTGGAGGATGGTGATTGGCGATGAGCTCACAACGAAACTGGCACTTGGTTTTAACTGGTCACAGTATCTTTAAACTGTAACATCTTCCCTTCTGTATTTCGCTTGATGATTTGAAACTGTTACAAAATGCATGAGTTGCTTTGGCAAGAATGGCTTCCTTTGACAGAGCGGTTCCAACACTTCCTATCCAATTGTCATGTTATAATACTGGGACATTTAGTACTCCCTGTGCTATACGAGTCTGTGATGAGTCCTTAGCTTTGTACTATCGCATAGATAGCCACTTCCTGAATCTGTGTGCAATTCTGAAGGCTCACAAGTCAACATTGGCATAAAGAAAAGTTGCTAGGAGACTCCATGTAATCCCAACTGCAGATAATGTTTGTTACAAAATTACCCAAGAATCTCTGTGGCTTTTTGAGTACTTTGTAATTTCGGAATCGTTTTCTCGTATTGTTGTCAAGGAATAATCCGTTGACAGTCATCACTTCTCAATGAAAATAGATATCCTGCTCTTGCTCAATCGTGTCAACTGAAGAATTGAGAAATAAGGCGACCAGAATTGGACAGAACGTTATAATACATCCTCAGCAAAGATCTGAACTTCCCGTAACATGTTGCAATGAGGAGCTTTGGGAACCATTCCGTACTTGGGCAAAATTGTACATGGTGTGACAGTCAAGGTCATGACTCAGAGAATCCACAGAGATTCGTAGCAGCGGTGCAGAAACTAGGTCTCTTACGATCATATAAAAATGCAAAATCGAAGCAGACAATTTGGCTGTCTGAGCCAGTTCCGCCATTCAAAAGATCGCAGCTGTTCTGTTTTTCTTCCGAAATTTCGATTCCAAGCCATCCGAATTGTCTTTCATCCCTAAAATTAAACGAAGAACTGTGGATGCTACAGATAGACTGTAAACATGAAGCAGTACAGCACAGGGACAGACCCTTTGGCCAACAATTTTTGTGCCAACCATAATGCTATTTAAACCAATTCCATCTGCCTGCACATAGTCTGCCTTACCCTATTCTTTGCCTCTTCATGTGTCAGTCTAAATGCCTTTTAAACTTTTCTATCATATCTGCTGATACCACTTTCCATTCTTTACTACACTTTGTTTAAAATAAAACAACTTTCCTTGCACATCTGAATTAAACTTTCGACCCCCTCATCTTCAACATATTCTCCATAGTATTTGACATTTCCAATTTGGGAAAGAGACTCTGACTATCCAAACGATCCATGCCTCTCATAATTTGATATACTTCTATCAGGTCGACCCTCAGCCTCCAACACTTTAGCAAAAACAATCCTAGTTTGCCCAAGCACTTGTTACAGCTAATACACTCTAATCCAGGCAACATCCTATCAATGATAACAAGCATGGGGCTGGATGAACACAGCAGGTCAAGCAGCATCATAGGAGCAGGAAAACTTGACATTTCGGGCCTAAACCCTTCATCAGAAATGGGGGAGGGGAAGAGGGTTCTGAAATAAATAGGGAGAGAGGGGGAGGCGGATAGAGGATGGACAGAGGAGAGGATAGGTGGAGAGGAGGCAGACAAGTCGAAGAGGCGGGGATGGAGCCAGTAAAGGTGAGTGTAGGTAGGGGGGGTAGGGAGGAGATAGGTCAGTCCAGGGAGGACGGACAGGTCAAGGGGGCGGGATGATGTTAGTAGATAGGAGATGGGGGTGTGGCTTGGGGTGAGAGGAAAAACAGGTTAGGGAGGTGGAGATGAGCTGGGCTGGTTTTGGGATGCGGTTGGGGGAGGGGAGATTTTGAGGCAGGT
>JAHRHZ010000141.1:2555870-2573543 GCA_024137785.1 Ginglymostoma cirratum | reverse complement strand
GGTCTAGGCCAGAAACGTCAGCCTTCCTGTTCCTCTGATGCTGCTTGGCCTGCTGTGTTCATCCAGCTCCACACTTTGTTATCTTAGATTCTCCAGCATCTGCAGTTCCTACTATCACATAAAAATAGCAGTTATGTGGTGAGTAAAGAATCATAAAAGGATAGAATCCGGCTTTAAAGTTATTGATTTCAACATTAAGTTGATGTTTCATTGCATGAGAAAATGATATGGGGGTGAGAGGAGAAACCAGAAATGGAGCAGGATTGGACCAAAGTGTCCTGGAGGGAATGGTCCCTGAGAATACTTGTTTTGGAGAGAAGTAAAATATGCATCTCCTCATGGCATCTCA
Source organism: Ginglymostoma cirratum (assembly GCA_024137785.1). Taxonomy (NCBI): domain Eukaryota; kingdom Metazoa; phylum Chordata; class Chondrichthyes; order Orectolobiformes; family Ginglymostomatidae; genus Ginglymostoma; species Ginglymostoma cirratum. Next base: position 2,573,194 of record JAHRHZ010000141.1, on the reverse strand, counting down.
TTGGAGTTGTTGGAAAAGCAGCTTACAATCCTTTGGATGTGGATGATGGTGGTTTGGTAATCGAGGTCCCAGAATACCCAATCAATGTTGTGGGAGAGAAAGGGGTAAGGACAGAAATATGGGAGATAGGTCAGACCTGACTAAGATATTAAGTCTGGTAGACATAGGATAGAGGTTTAGAAGAGCAGAGCGATTACAAGGTGTGTAAGAATAAGTTATGCTGTAGAAAGCTTCCAAAATGTCAGCATGTTCCTGCACCATCTTGAATTCCACGATAACAACAACAGAATTTGCTGGAAATGCTCAGCAGGTGTGGCAGCATTTGTGAAGAAAAAGGCAGAGTTAACGTTTCGGGTCCTGTTACCCTTCCTCAGTTCTGATGCTGCCAGACACCTGCTGAGCTTTTCCAGCAACTTCTGCTTTTGTTCCTGATTTACAGCATTCGCAGTTCTTTCGGTTTGAGTTCAGAGACGTCATGAAAGGAAGGGAGAATTTGGTAATAGACCTAGTGAAGGTGAGAGCAGGATTAAAACTGGAAGCGAACTTGATTATTATTTTCTAGTTCAGAATGAGGGAAGGAAGCAGCGGCAATGATTTCATCGATGTACTAGAGAAAGAATTGTGGGGCGGGACCCGAGAAAGATTGGAATAAAGCATATTCCGTGTTCCTCACAAAGAGGGAGGCATAGGTGGGCCTATGTTGGTACCCATATCCATACCCTTCCCCTGAAGAAACTAAGGGAGGTTGAAGGGTGATGGGTCAGTTTAGGCAGGTGAGACTAGTTTAGTTTGGTAACATTTTCCGCATGCACTTGTAGGACTGAATGGTCTGTTTCCAAGCTGTGTTACGCTATGACTCAACGAGAAGCTGTTCAAGTTGAGGATGAGCTCGGCCAGGTGGAAGAGGGTGGCAGAGCATGAGAGCAGTTAAGACCCTCTTTTGAGAAAGAAATTGGGAGCCCTGAGACCATTCTAATTGGGGAAGGACACGTAAAGGGATTGCACGTTCATAGTGAAGAGGAGATGGCCCAAGCCGGTAAACAGAAAATTTTGAAACTGGCGTAAAGCATCATAAGAAATGCGTATGTGAGTGGGGAAGGATTGGGAAAGGAAAGTAAAAATAAATTGGAGGTAGAAAGAAATGAGTTCCATTGGGTAGAAAGAGGCACAAACAATGGTTTAGCCAGGCAGCCTGTCTGTAGGTTTTAGGTAGAAGGTAGAAACATGCTGCATGCTGTTGGGGACTAGTAGCTAGGAGCCCTTTATGTGGAGATGCCCAGATGAGGTGAGATTAGTGCAGTCGTGTAAAAAAAAGAAAGACCTGATACTCAATTGTGAGCTCAAGATCAAGGGGAAGATCAGAGGATGAGTCTGAAAGCTGACACTGAGCTTCCACAATGAAGAGATCAACATGCCAAAGAACAAAAGCACCGTGTTTGTTGACATGCTCGATGACAAAATGTCACATTGACAGTACTGAATGAACAGATGTAGTGAGGTAAAGTTCCAGATGGAAAGATTCATGTGGAGGAAGAATATTGGAGTCAAGTGAAAGGATCTGTGGGATGGGGAGAAATCTGTCCAAAGAAATTGGAATGGAAGTGAAGCCAAATAGAAGAAGACTTCAATGTCATTTTGTGTACCAAGTTCATTGAAGTGGGGGCAAAGAGGGATAAAACAGAGGGGAAAGCAGAAGCGATATTAAATACCCGACAAGTGGTGGTGTCGGGGGAAATGATGGAGTCAGAAGGAAGAGGAGTAAGAAAGTTTCCAGAGGGTTATATGTGTCTCTGAGTAGTTTCAGTTTGCGTTCCCTAATGTCTGAAAGGAAGAAAGTTTCTTCTTAAAACGTTGAATAACTTAGAGAATAAAATGAAACTTGGCAGCTCTGCAAATGTTTGAGGCACGCTGCTGGGGGGAATGTTCGGAAGAGCGAATTCAGCAGCGCGCAGCACCGAGTGTGTGTCTCAGGATGCAGTGAGAGCAGTTGTCTGAGGAAAGTTATGCATCACAGTGTCTGGCGTCTCTTCATCAGAATTGATTGAAATGTTAACTCTGCTTTCTCCACACAGATTCTGTCAGACTGTCAACGTTTCATCAGCAATTTCTGGTTTTGTTTAAGAACCTATTTAACTGGGAGTTAAAAATACCCAGTGACTCCGCCTGCACCCCTTTGTTGAGGCAGAGGGTTAAAAAGTCACACTGTACTGTAACAACAAAAGAAAGTGAAGTCACAGGTCGACAGGGTGGTGAAGAAGGTATTTGGCATCCTTGACTTTATTGTTCCTGCAATGAGTGTAGAGATAGGGAGGTCATGAGGATTTTTCCATGTGGTAGGTCTCTATGATGCTGATTTAATACCTCCATGAATTTAATCCATCCAATTATTACCCAATCAGTCTACTGTTCGTCGTCAGCCAACTGATGGAAGTGGCCGTTGATAGCGTCATCTAGCGGCATTTTCAAAGCAGTAATTTGCGCAGAAGTAAGAGATAACAAGGTGTAGAGCTGGATGAACACAGCAGGCCAAGCAGCATCAGAGGAGCAGGAAAGCTGACGTTTCCGGCCTAGACCCTTCTTCAGAAAATTCATGTTCATTTTCAGAAACTCATTTTCAGAAAAATTCTTTTTCTGAAGAAGGGTCTAGGCCGGAAACGTCAGTTTTCCTGCTCCTCTGATGCTGCTTGGCCTGCTGTGTTCATCCAGCTCTGCACCTTGTTATCTCAGATTCTCCAGCATCTGCAGTCCCTACTATCTCTGAAACTCATTTTCACAAGAAATGATCATTTGTTTTCTCACCAGGGCCATTCGGCTGCTGATTTCATTTCAGCCTAGAACCAAACCAGAGAAAAGGAACTGATGTGAGGTGAGAGTGAATTGGTGTCAAGGCTGAGTTTTAGAATGGCATCAAGGAGTGTCAAAATTGGAACATGAGGATCCGAGGTGTGGGTGAAAGAAATGACAACATGGAAATGATTGTGATTGTTAGATGTCAATCATCTCAACCTGATGACATTGCTGCAGGAGTTCCTCAGGATAGTGACTTCAGACTCGATCATCCTCATCTGCTTCTTCAAATAACCTCCTTCTGTCACAAGGTCAGAAGCAAAGGTATTCACTGCCATTTGCTGATAGTACACACATTGTAAATAATGAAACAGATTGTGATTGGCCATCTCTTTTGATTGACGGTAAGAATGGCATAAAATAATTGTTTGAAGGTGCCAATTATATCATGCCACTCAATTTTATTTCTCTAACTGTAGCTTGGTACTGTAAACGCAATTTATTTTCCTCCTACAAAAACAAGAAGTGCTAGAAATTCTCAGCAGATCTGGCAGTATCTGTGGAGTGAAATCAGAGTTAATGTTTCGAGGTTAGTAACACTTCTTCAAAACTGACATTAGCTGGGAAAAACATGGCTTTTATACAGAAGATGGAGTGGAGGAAGGGGCTAGTGGAGATAGAGCCCAAAGTGCGTAGTTGGACAGTCAAAGGAGTGGCTAAAGATCAGTCTGGGGGTAATGAATAACTGTTAATAGGGACTATTCATAGTTGACAATGGGAAGTGTGTGGTAGCAGTGCGTGTGATGAGAATGCCTGATGTATGGGTATTGAGGAAAGCATGGGGAAAGATGCTCAAGCACTCAAATTGTTGAACTCAATCTTAAGTCCTGAAGGCTGCAGGGTTCCCAAGCATAAAATAAGGTGCTGCTCTTTCAACTTACATTGAGATTCTCTGGAGTACTGCAGCAAGCCTAAGATAGTGATATACGCCAGAGAAAATGGTGATGTGTCGAAGTGCAAAGCAACTGGAAGCTCAGGGTCTTTTTTTTACATACAGAATATGGGTGTTCCGTGAAGTGGTCAAACAGTCTGAATTTTGCTTTCCCCATGTAGAGGAGACCACATTGTAAGCAGTGAAAACAGTAGACTAGATTGAGTAAAGTGCAGGTAAGTGCTTCACCTGTAAGGTCTGTTTGGGGGCTTTAATAGTGAGCAGGGAAGAAGTAACTAACATTACACATTCTGCAATTTCAGGGGAAGGTGCCTTGAGGTTTTGGGAGAAATGAAGGAGAAGTGGATTAGATGTCTTGGAGGGAATGATCCTTGCAGAAGACTGACAGGTGAGAGGAGTATTTGTCTGGTGGTGGCATCCTGTTGGAAGTGGCAGATATGGCAGATAATGATCCTCTGGATGTGGATACTGGTGGGATGGTAGGTGAGAACGAGGCGGGACTTATACCTGTTCTGGTGGTAAGAAGGGGGTGAAGGCTGAAGTGCAGGAAATAGATCCGAACTGTCTGACGACTCTTTCAGCTATGGTGCTGGGGAATCCTCGAATGAGTAAGAAGGTGTACATTTTACACGCCGCCCTTATCAAAGTTGATATCATCAGAACAGATGCAACTGAAATGGAGGAACTAGGAGAATGGAATAGAGTTTTTACAGAAAGCAATGTGTGAGTCAAGATAACTGTGGAACTTGGTGGGTTTGTGGTGGATACTAGTGGTCAGCCTGTCCCTGGAAATGGAAACTGATGTTGAGGAAAGGAGGAGTCAGAGATGGACCAGATGAAGGTGGGAGTATGGTGGAAACTGGAAACAAAATTATCCACTTCTAGATGAGGGGGAAGCAGCACGAATGATTTCATTGATATTCTGGAGAAAGAGTTGTAGGGGGCAGGGGCAGAGTAGGACTGGAATGAGGAATGTTCTACAAACCCTACAAAGAAACAAGCATTATTGGGGTCCATGTGAGTACCTATGGCCACCCTTTGACCTGTTTTGTTTCCGATTTTGAGCATCCACAGTTTTTTTAGTTTCTTTTCCTCATACTTTGTTTCTGTTGCCAACTCACCAATTGATCCACCGTTAAACTACATAAGCTCTCATTTCATTCGTTCATGTTCTGTGTTTATTGCATTTGCTTTCTTCATGACCTTTTTTTTTCAATTCAGTATTCTGATTGTACTTCGGTGAAGACATCTCCTAAAATTCCCATGTAAATGAATTATTTCCATCATTTATTGAAAAAAAATTGAGCTTTCACCAAGTTTCTGTAAACTTCTATGATAAACTAAAGAAATGCAGATGCTGGTGATCTGAACTGCACAGAAACAGAAATTGCTGGAGAGACTCAGCAGATCTAGCAGTATCTGTGGAGGGAAAAACAGAGTTAATGTTTGAAGTCCAGTGATCTCTCTTTATAATCTGTTGTAATCTGTTACTTTGTTTCCAGGTTTGATCAATACTTTTTCTAGCAGTAGTTCATTTTATTACAGTGAATGTGGTAACGCTTGTGATCCTATCACAAGGAAAATGTGGACTCTCCAGATGTATCACTCATTATCTGTTGGGAATGGCAGCCGCTGATCTTCTTGTCCTGGCTGCTGACGTGATTTTAGGATAGATTGCATTGATTTATTTCCCAATTCATTCATCTTTATTATTCCAGTGTGTGGTCTGATCTTTATCCTAATTTATGTAGCCACAGATACTTCTGTCAGGCTGACAGTAGCTTTCACTGTTGATCGTTTTGTGGCTACTTGTTGTGAGAAATTGAAATCGAAGTACTGCACCAAGGAAACAGCAGGTCTGACAATGGGAGCAGTGAGTGTCATTGCCTGTTTACAATGCATCCCCTCGTAATTTACATATGAGCCTAGATGTATATCTGATAACATTACTTGGGTTTATAATATGAAACTGGACTTCCAAAATTTATTGGCATGGGCAGCATTTGACACGTTCCAATGCATTTAGCCCTGCATGTCCCATTCTTGCTGCTTTTAATGCTCAATTTACTGACTGCCCGGCACATTGTAATGGTTAGCAGAGTCCGCGGAACTCTGAGGACCCACAGCAATGGCAAGAATTGCAGGGACCCAGTGATGGAGAATCAGAGGAAGACTATCATTTTACTCTTCAGTTTGTCAGGCAGTTTTACAAAGTTATGGATGAAGCAGGTTGTGTTTTTAATCTACCAGTGAATTGTGAACATGTATTTATGTTCTGACCCAGAGGATGTTCAGAGGGGAGTTGAAGAACATGCTGAAGTACCCAGTGAATCTATTATTGAAATCAGATAAATCATAGAAAGAGCTGATTTTCTGAAGAAGGGTCTATACCCGAAATGTCAGCTTTCCTGTTTCTCTGATGCTGCTTGGCCTGCTGTTTTCATCTAGCTCTACACCTTGTTATCATAGAAAGAGCTGAACAGGTTTAATTATTGAAAGAAAATTCTATTTAATACTCCATGTCCAGCATTCCTGTCAGGATGAACTTTACATTTGCATTTCTGAGCTCTGCAAGGCTCAATAATGCGTTGATAGTGTTACCTTTTGAGATAATACTTCAAATAATTCTCAATAGACTGACATTAAAAAGTCCATTGAACTTCAACTACATCGTAACTCCTGTAGCAAAATGGGGACTAAACAATTGTTCAGCATCTTGTCACAGCATCCACACTATGTAGTGATTGGAACGTGGTCAGTTAGATGGACCTCATAGAATATAAGTTCCCTGAGGGGCTCTTAGCCTGGTCCAATCAGGGAGCACTGACTGAGAGGTATAGACAGGAGTTTCAGGAGTTCTGTTCACTTTAGGAGCTGGCTCTGAACTAGCTGAGTCAGTGTCACATACCATGCATGTATAAAGTATGACACAATGAAGGAATACCTGCCTTCTTTGCGTTATTTCACTGTATGAATAGGAAAAAGAGAGGAAATGTGATCAAATGTAATATAAGGATGAACAGATTGTGAGGGAAGGAGGGAGGAAGCGAGGGAAGGACAGGGGGATGGAAGGACAGCTGGAAGGAAACTTTGCTACTGTATCTGCTTTTACCGCCGTAATGGGCAGCATATTCCTGGCACCTACCACTCTCCATGTAAAGAACTTTCTGCACATATCTCCTTTAAACTTACCCTTCTCACCTGAAACCTGTGTCGCCAGTATTTGACATTTCTACATTTGGGAAATGACTCCAATTATCCACCTTAACCACCTCTCATAATTTTATATACTTGTATCAGGTCACTGCTCATCCTCCTACACTCTAGTGAAAACAATCCAAGTTTGTCCAGCCTCTATAGTTAATACATTGTAATATTACAGGCTTCAGAAATTTAATAACCATTTGTGGATTGAATGAATCAATGAAGATAAACCAGTATACTCAAATGCAGCAGCAATAACTCTCCAGAATACACTGTTAAAGAACTAGAACAGACATACAGGAATTGAAAACAATGAGCTATGCCTGGCAAATGGAGGAGTGGAGTACATGAACAAAACTGCTTCAAAACCTGCTTGATGAATTAGATGCTTGATTGTTACAAAGGTCAAGGATTGCAGTGCAAAAGAATTTATGGAGTTAATGCAGGAAAGTTGTGACTTCAAGCAGACAGTTAAGGCTAAATATAACAAGAAACAAAATCGCCACTTTTGATAAGGAAGCAAGCTGTAGAGAAGTAATCAACATTTTAGATGAAACAATCTAAACAATTATGAATAATGACATGAAGAACAAGAAGTCTGTATGAGAATCGAGCGCCAGAACTCTTCTATTAGCAGAGCTTCGATGAATAACACTACCACGTTCAAACGACGGACACTTCCAGAGAAAGATTATTGTTTTTGGGATCATGGCCAAGTTCCAACATTAATTGGGTATTAGCTAAATTGGGTTGTGGGCCTTAGCTTGCTTACTTGAAAGGTCTTATTTTGGTTGCTGTATGCAATAAAGTTTAAATTACTGTTTCAGTGCTTGATTGTGAGATTTCTTAACAGGTAGCTGACTTAAAGGTAACTTGTGGTGATTTACCCATAACAAGAGTGCAAAACCCAAGCAACATCCTGGTAAATCGCTTTTGCACTCTCCCCAAAGCCCCCACGTTCTTCCAATTCTGTGGCAACCAGATCTGCGCACAATACTCCAAATGTGGCCTAAATGAAATTTTATGCAACTGCAACATGACTTGCTAACTTTTATACTTGAAGAACAGACTGACGAAGGCAAGCATGTCTTCTTTACCATCTTATCTCCTTGTGTCACCAATTTCAGAGAGCTAAGGACCTATGCTCCATGATCCCTGTATTTCTCAATGCTCCTCGGAGTCCTGCCATTGACTGTACACTTTCACCCTGAATTTTAATCTTCCGAAATGTATCATCTCATACTTATTCAGGTGAAATCCATTGCCATTTCTCCATTCAACTTTCCAACTGATCTACATCCTGCTGTATCCTTTGATAACTTTCCTCACTATCCACAACTCCATGAACATTAGTGTCATCTCCAAACTTAGTAATCATTTTCATCCGTATCATTTATATTTTTTACAAATAACAGAGTTCCAGCATTGGTCATTGGAGAGCACCACTGAAAAACACCCCTGTACAACTGCCTTTTTCCTTCTGTGACCAAGCCTATTTTGTGTCCAATTCACCAACACATCATGGATTCCATGCAACTTAATTTTCTGGACAAGCCTATCATGAGGGACCTTGGCAAATGTTTTAGTAAGATCCGTGTGAACAACATCAACTGCCATACTTATATCAACCATCTTCATCACTTCCTCAAAAACACCAAGTTTGTGAGACAAGATCTCCCACAAGAAGCCATTCTGCTGATTACTAATAAGTCCATTCTTCTCCTAATGTGAGTAAATCCTGAGCTTAAGAATCTTCTCCAATAATTTCCCTATCACTGGTGTAAGGTTCACCACTGTATAATTTCCTGGATTATCCCTGTTGCTTTTCTTGAACAAGGGAACAACGTTGGATATTCTCGAGTCTTCTTTGACAGTGCCTGCGGCCAATGAGGATACAAAGATCTCTCTCAAGGCCCCACTAATCTCCTCCCTTGCCTCATTTGATACTCCACCTCCTCACTCTTGACACACCCCACTGTATCAACACACTCCTTTCTAAACTTACTATCGTCAACATACTTCTCCTTGGTGAACAGCATGTGAACATAAATAGACATACAGATAGATATTCAGACAGATGGATAGGCAGATAGATAGGTGTATTAATGAAATGATATCAATATAAGTAGAAAGGAAAATGATGAATCGCACACTAAGGGGTGTCATAAACTGAGGGAAACTCAATAATGAAGTTGAAAATCATATTAACAAAACTCAGGAATAACTTCTGTTTGCTGTCCCTTTCATTGTAGCCTCAATCCTCGAGTTATTTCTTTGAAATACACGCCTGAAATTAAAATACAACAAACGTTTGTGAAACCAATTAAAATCTCAAGCCTTCCTCAGCTTCAAAACAAAGGCTAACTGGAGGAAGTAAGGAACAGATAGAAAGCAGCCCTGTCAAACAGAATGCCAGATGTACAAGATGCTATTGTTGGAGTGTGAGAAAGAGAAATGAAGGCAGTTAAATATATAGATAACCAAGAGAGAAATGAGAGGAAAGCAATGGGTCTGATAAGAAGATAGGGCCAAACGATCATAAACAAATCAGGATAATTATTTACAGTTATTTCCTTTAACACAGTGGAGATTGGGAGGGGACGTGAAAGAAACATAACATTATGAGAGCCACAGATGAGCAGACGGGAAGAAACCTTTACTTTGATGGATGAATCAATAACTAGGGGAAATAGATTTAACGTATGGGGCAGGAATTGTGGAGGAGATGTGAGAATACCCTTTTCACCCAGAAGGTGGTGGCAACCTGGAACTTGCTATCTGTAAGGGTGGTAAGTGCCTAAACCCTAACATTTAAGAAGTATTTGGATGTGCACATGTGAGGCTAAGGCATACAGGACTATGGGTCAAGTGGTGGAAAATGGGATTAGAATAAGTTTGGAGCTGTTTTAGACTGGCATGAATATGATGGCTTTGTTTATGTGCTGTAAATCTACTTGACTATAATGTGAGGTAAAAAAAAGCAAGGGAGACTAAAGTGAGCTAATTTTATAGAAGTAAACAAATGAAGCACTGAAGCCCAAATGTAAATGTAAATGAATACAGGAAAATTTCATTAACAGCACAGGTGATGATACAAAGTAAGACAACAATCTAAATAGACAACGTGAAAGAAGAACCACGGTGGGCAATATAAAGGAAATGAAATACATGATTATAAACAATATAAAATAAAGATGTAATTCAACAGACTAAGGAATGGAGGAGATATTTATGTCCTTTAAAAGGAGAGAGAATGACAGGTGTACCTTGAAGAAATACATAGGAATAGAGAAACATAGCTTTTGGAACAGGGATTGCCCCTAAAATACTGCTGCCTGTCTACCTCTGTAACTTCTGCCAGTCCCTATTATCTTCTCTATTTTTGAAATCACCTCCAGCCGCAAAACAATCACCCCACCATCCATCTCTGTAACCCCTATATTCATCCCTTTCTTTGTAACCTGTTCCAGAAATGACAACTTCTAGATAAATGTAGCCACCCTCTATCTCTACAAATTGCCTTAGTTTTTAAGCTTACCTGGCCACTTCAACTTTTCCCAAATATGTAACATTTTATCAGACTCTAGAACCTACATAAATCTGCACCCTCCTCCAGTCTCTACAGGCCTCCATATCTCTATAAACTCCTGCAGCTCATAAAACATTCACAATCTCAGTGACTTTCTCCAGCCCCTGCAAATTTTAAGACTCAGTAACTACTTGCCGTTGTCACACAATACCTATCTCATAGATTGTGCCAAGCCCTATAACCATCCTTAATACTGCAATACCCAACAGCCAATATCAACATCTTTAGCTGTGTCAACTCCAACCAGTCCGACTGCTAGAAAGATAGGAGTTAACAGCAGGAACTCTGTCCACTCTGTCGTGAGAATATCATGGCAGTTATGATAATGGTCTCAGCTCCATAGTACCGACTACTTGCCAAATTGTTTGCTTGAGGAAGATATATATCACTCAGTCTTGAATAATTTCATTGGCTGAACCCCAATTGACATCATTGGATTTTTTGCAAGTTTCGTGAACTGTACTATTGTACTTAGAATTTGAAAATAAGTTCGGAAATCTGAGATTGATGCAGGGTTTTATACTAGACATCTAAATTAGAAGTATGGTAATATCACTGCTTGTTTTTTCATCGAGAGAAACAGGAAAAAGAGACAAAGGCTGCAATTGAAAGACATTGAAACAGAGACATTGAGAAAACAAGGAAAGAAAAAATGAAAGTGATCAGAAAATAGCATGGATGTTTAATCAAGTTTCAAGCTGTTCGTCACATTTAACAATGGCAGAGCTAAAAGCTGATAGAGTCATAGAATCAATAGGCATGGAAATAAACTCTTCAGTGCAACTGTTCTAATGAAGAGATAACAAGGTGTAGAGCTGGATGAACACAGAAGGCCAAGCAGCATCAGAGGAGCAGGAAGGCTGACGTTATCTCAGATTCTCCAGCATCTGCAGATCCTACTATCTTTGTTCTAATGTAGACCAAGTTTTCCAAACTAAACCAGTCCCAAAGCGTGCATTCAGCACATATACCTTTAAGCCTTTCTCATTCATGTACCCACCCAAATGCCTTTCTAATTCTGTAACTCTATGTGCATCTACAACTTCTTCTGAGAGTTCATTCCCCTCATGTCCCTATTAAATCTTTCTTCTGTCACCTTAAAAAATGTCTCCTAATATTTTATTCACCCGCCTGAGGGAAAATATCCATGCTATTCACCTTATCTATTCCCACATGATTTTATAAACTTCTATAAGGTCACCCCTCAAAGTCCTACACTCGTGATATAAGTCACGGCCTATCCAACCTCTCCTTATAACTCAAACTCTCCGGTCTCAGCAACATCTTGGTAAATATTTTCTGAACCTTCTCCAAAGTAATGATATCCTTCCTCACGCAGTGTGACAAGAACAGAAATGGCCTCATCAATGTCCTATACAACCACAACATGATGTCCCAACTCCTATGCTCAATGGTTTACCTAAGCTATTAGCAGTTTCAGCTAATGCAGATTAAATTGTTGTTCTTTGAGATTTCGTATTTTTGCAATTCAGTTGGGCAAGATATAAAATCAGGAATAGACTGCCTTTGTTTCCAACAATAACAAACTGATGCATAACTGGGAAAAAAAATTGTTTTCTTAAACTGACATTTGAAAGCTATTCTTGAGTCTATCTCAGCCATACGTTCAAGCAGCACATTTCTGATCATGGTGGCCTAAATAAATTCTGTTGATCGACTGTTTATCATCTACATTCTGACTCTGCTATTACTGGGAACAGATTCACCTTACTTATTCTACAAACAATCCATATGATCACCTCTCTGAAAATACTCGAAGCATACTTTTCTTCCATGTGATCATAAGATTTAGGACCAGTCTTTGTCCATTCGTCAAATCAAGTGTGTTCTGCCATTCAATCATGGCTGATACAGTTCTCAACCTATTCTTCTGCCTTCTCCCCATAACCCTTGATCCCCTTACTAATCAAGAACATAGTGTCTCTGTCTTAAATGTACTCAATTAATTGGCCTCCACAGCCTTCACAGACTGTGATATTGATTTCCACAGATTAACTACCCTCTGACTGAAGAAATTCTTCCTCATCTTCGTCCTAAAGCAGTGATCATAGTGAACGGCGATGGGGGGCCAAAAGGGCCAAAAGGCCTACTACCGCACCTATTTTCTATGTTCCTATGCTTCTTTGTAAAGGTTGTTCCTTCACTCTGAGGTTGTGCCTTCAGGTCCTAGTCTTTCCTACTTGTAGAAATTGATGTGATTGTAAAAAGGTCAGCCAGATGGACCTCATAGAATATGAGTTCCCTAATTAGAGCTGTAAGCCTGGTCCAAACAAGGAGCCCTGGTTGACATATATAAACAAGTGAGGCAGAAGTTCAGTCCACTCTGACAGCTGGCTTTGAGGATGTTGGGCCAGCGTCTTGTACTATGTATGTGTAAATAAAGGTTGACTTGATGATGGGATACCAGCATAACAGATTTGCCAATCATGACCTTACCTTCAAGAAGCCATGCTGACTCCACCCTATTTCACCATGAACTCCCAAGTACTCCATAATCTCATCATTAATAATGGATTCTATAACTTTCTCAAGAACAGAAGTCAGGCTAACTGATCTATAGTTTCCTGTCTCCTTCCCTTCTCAAACAGGGATGTTACTTTAGCCATTTTCCAGTCCCTGGGGATCCTCCCTCACCCACGTGATTCCTGAAAGATCACCACCAATGTCCGATCAATTCTACCTGGTCTAGGTGATTTATATACCGTCAAACCCTTCAACTTCCCTAGCATCTTCTCCGAAGTGATGGCCACTACACTCACTTCTTCCTCCTGAATCTCTTGAAGTTCTGGTATGTTGCTGGTGTCTTTCACTGTGAAAACTGATGCAATGGAAGACACTCTAGGATTTAAATTTTCGAAAGTCTTAAGCAGCTGCAGCTATGATGATTTAGTGAGGGCTCTCCTCAAAGGTGTTGGAGCCTGTCTCTTCCTGAGCAGCTGGTGGCAGGTCCCAAGTGTGGAAGCCTATATGTGGACAAAGCCAAGGAGTGTAACTGTGTCCTCCCTCCCCCAGCTAAGTGTTTGGGGACAGGGAGACTGACTATGGCTCTCTTGGGATCAGTGTGAGGGGGTTACAGGTAGGTAGTGTGACTGTGGCTCTCCCGGGGTAAGGAAGGGACCTGGCTGATCGGGGGTGGGAGGGAGGTCTTTGGGGCTGTTGATGGGGAGTGATATGGGGATCTGTGGTGAAAGTAGAGCTGGAATACCCCAATGAATCTGAAAGCTGTCATTGCCCTCGCTAATTGGCTTTCTATTTAATTGTGAGTCTTAATTCTGATTATTTGATATTACATTCATTCAATCAACACATGAGCTGAGTCTTAATTTATGGCAGCAATGAATGATTATGTAGACCCCAGTATTAATGTAAAACTGGTGAGAGAAGTTGTCAAAGTGGAGGAACAGTGAGTGGATGTCGAAACCTTCTCTTTTGAATTTGTTCTTTGAATGCACAAAGTGGCTGCAGGGAATGAAAATGTCTAAAGGGCAAAGATTGTCCCCAGATTCCATGTTTCTCTGGATTCCTGCTGGGGACCATGAGAGCAAGGTGCCATATCTTTGAGGAGAGTTTTGATTGTGATTTTTGAAGAAGTGACAAAGAGGATTGATGAAGGCAGAGCAGTAGTCATTGCCTATATGGACTTCAGTAAGGCGTTCAACAAGGTTCCATGTGGTAGATGGTTAGCGAGTTTAGATCATATGGAGACAAAAAAATCTACAGATGCTGGAATCCAAGGTAGACAAACAGAGGCTAGAAGAACACAGCAGACTAGGCAGCATCTGGAGGAAACGAGCAGTCAACATTTCAGGTGTTACCCTTCCTCAGGATCTGAAAACGTTTTCTTCACAGATGCTACCAGACCTGCTGAGCTTTTCCAGCAACTTCTGTTTTTGTTCCTCATTTACAACATCCGCAGTTCTTTTGGTTTTCATTAAAATGGTGGGGTGGCTAGTGAATAAAATTATCTCAGGGCAAATGGGACCTTGATCAGATGGGCTGATGGGCTGAGGAGTGGCAGAAGAGTTTAGTTTAGACAAATGTGAGGGGTTGAACATTTTGGAGGGACAAATCAGCTCAGGACTTACACACTTTAAGGATGAACCTGGGAAGTGTTTCCGAACAAAGAGACCTTGGGGCGAGGGGTTCATAGTTCATTGAAGGTGGAGTCATAGGTAGACAGGATGGCAAAGAACGTGTTTAGTATACTTGCCTTTACTGATGAGTGCATTGAGTAAAGAAGTTGGGCTGTACAGGGCATTGGTTAGGCCACTTTTGGAATATTGCATTCAATTCTGGTCTCCCTGTTACAGGAAAGCTGTTAAACTTGAAAAGGTACAGAATTTACAATTGTTGCCAGGGTTGGAGTGTTTGAGCTCCACTGAGAGGCTGAATAGGATGGGAATATTTTCCCCGGAGTGTTACATTATAGATGTTTATAAAACGTCATTTAAGCGATAGCGTCATTTAAGATGTATCTAGACAGATACATGAATGGGTAGGGAGCAGAGGGATACAGATCCTTGGAAAATAGGCGACAGGTTTAGATAGAGGATCTGGATCGAAGCAGGCTTGGGGGGCCAAAGGGCCTGTTCCTGTGCTGTAATTTTCTTTGTTCTTTTTTCTTGTTCTAAAACCATGATGGATGTGGATAAGGTGAAAGAAAATGTCTTTTACCCGGGATAGGGGAGTCCAAAGCTAGAGGAAATAGGTTTAAGGTGAGGGGAGTAAGATATAAAAGGGACATAAAGGCCAACTTTTTTATGAAGAGAGTGGTGCATGTATGGAATGAGTTACCAGAGGAAGAGATAGAGGCTGGTACAATTACGGCATTTAAAAGGCATCTGGCTGTGTACATGAATAGGAAAGGTTTAGAAGGATATGGGCTAAATACTGGCAAATGGAATTAATTTGATTTAGGGTATCTGGTTGGCCTGGACAAGTTGGACTGAAGGGGCTGTTTCTGTGCTCTGCAACTCTATGACTCTATGACTCTCAGTATCTACTCAGTTCCTTCCCCATATTTACTTATAATTTATAATATTTACATATCGCCTTACTTCTCCAGCCTTATTTTCCAGTTGTCCAATGTTTGCTCTTGCTGCTCTCACACTTTAATATCTAAAGAAAAAACTCTTGCAATTTTCCTTTATATTACTAGTTAGATTACTTTCATATTTCATCTTCTTCTCCCTTGTTTTTTCCTTAGTTATCCCCTGTTGGTGTTTAAAGACTTCACAATCTCCTGGTTTCCCATAAATTGTCATCATATTTTATGCTTTTTCGTTTGCTTTTATGCTATCCCTGACTTCCCTCATCAACATGATTGCCTCATCCTCCCCATAGTATGTTTCTTCTTCATGAGACGAACTTTTACTGTGCTTCTAGACTTAACCCCAGAAACTCCTGCCATTGCTGCTCCACCTTTTTCCCTGCCAGCTTACATTTCCAATCAACTTTGGCCAACATGACACAATCAGAGAGTCAAAGAGTCAGAGTCATACGGTATGGAACCAGACCATTCCATCCAACTAGTCCACATCAACCATGTTCCCAAGCTAAACTAGTCCCACTTTCCTGCATTTGCCCTATATCCCTACAAACCTTTCCTGTTTATGTACTTATCCAAATGTCTTTTAAATGTTGCAACTGCTCCTGCAACTACCACTTCCTCTGGCAGTTCATTCCATATATGAATCACTCCCTGTGTAAAAAAGTTGCCCCCCTTTCTTCTCAGACCTTAAAAATATGTCCCCTAGTTTTGAACTTCCCCAATGTAGGGGAAAGACCCTTGCTATTCACCTTATCTGCCCCTCATGATTTTATAAACCTCCATAAGATTACCCCTCAACCACTTATGCTCCAGTAAAAAAAGTCCCAGCCTATCTTTATATCTCAAACACTCCATTTCCAACAGCATCCGAGTAAATCTTTTCTGAATCCTCTCCAATTTAATAACATCCTTCCTATAGCAGCGTGACCAGAAATGTACACAACACTCCAGAACATGCCTCACCAATGTCCTGTACAAACTCAATATGCCATTCTCAATATTCTGAGCAATGAAGGCATGGGTGCTAAACACCTTCTTAATCACCCTGTGTACAATATGCTTTACAAACTCAACATGATATGCCGACTGAGCAGCATCATAGGAGCAGGAAAACTTGACGTTTCAGGCCTAGACCCTTCATCAGAAATGGGGGAGGGGAAGAGGGTTCTGAAATAAATAGGGAGAGAGGGGGAGGCGGATAGAGGATGGATAGAGGAGAGGATAGGTGGAGAGGAGGCAGACAAGTCGAAGAGGCGGGGATGGAGCCAGTAAAGGTGAGTGTAGGTGGCAGGGTAGGGAGGAGATAGGTCAGTCCAGGGAGGACGGACAGGTCAAGGGGGCGGGATGAGGTTAGTAGACAGGAGATGGGGGTGGGGCTTGAGGTGGGAGGAGGGGATATGTGGGAGGAAGGACAGGTTAGGGAGGTGGAGATGAGCTAGGCTGGTTTTGGGATGCGGTTGGGGGAGGGGAGATTTTGAAGCTTGTGAAATCCACATTGATACTATTGGGCTGCAGGGTTCCCAGGCTGAATATGATTTGCTGTTCCTGCAGCCTTCGGGTGGCATCACTGTGGCATTGCAGGAGGCCCAGGATGGACATGTCATCTGAGGAATGGGAAGGGGAGTTGAAATGGTTCGCGACTGGGAGGTGCAGTTGTTTGTTGCGAACTGAGCACAGATGTTCTGCAAAGCGGTCCCCAAGCCTCCGCTTGGTTTCCCCAA
>JAHRHZ010000141.1:2537940-2555770 GCA_024137785.1 Ginglymostoma cirratum | reverse complement strand
GCGGTTGGGGGAGGGGAGATTTTGAAGCTTGTGAAATCCACATTGATACTATTGGGCTGCAGGGTTCCCAGGCTGAATATGATTTGCTGTTCCTGCAGCCTTCGGGTGGCATCACTGTGGCATTGCAGGAGGCCCAGGATGGACATGTCATCTGAGGAATGGGAAGGGGAGTTGAAATGGTTCGCGACTGGGAGGTGCAGTTGTTTGTTGCGAACTGAGCACAGATGTTCTGCAAAGCGGTCCCCAAGCCTCCGCTTGGTTTCCCCAATGTAGAGGAAGCCACAACAGGTACAGCGGATGCAGTATACTACATTGGCAGATGTGCAGGTGAACATCTGCCTGATGTGGAAAGTCTTCTTGGGGCCTGGGATTGGGGTGAGGGAGGAGGTGTGGGGGCAGGCGTAGCACTTCCTGCGGTTGCAGGGAAACGTGCCTGGTGTGGTGGGGCTGGAATGGGAGTGTGGAGCGGACAAGGGAGTCGCGGAGGGAGTGGTCCCTCCGGAAGTCAGATAAGGGTAGGGAGGGAAAAATGTCTTTGGTGGTGGGGTCTGATTGCAGATGGCGGAAGTGTCGGAGGATGATGCGTTGGATCCGGAGGTTGGTGGGGTGGTATGTGAGGATGAGGGGGATTTTTTTTGGTTATTATTGCTGGGACGGGGCGTGAGGGATGTGTTCCGGGAAATGCGGGAGACACGGTCGAGGGCGTTCTCGACCACTGTGGGGGGGAAGTTGCGGTCCTTGAAGAATGAGGACATCTGAGATGTACGGGAGTGGAATGTCTCATCCTGGGAGCAGATGCGGCGGAGGCGAAGGAATTGGGAATAGGGGATGGCATTTTTGCAGGAAGGTGGGTGAGAGGAGGTGTAGTCCAGGTAGCTGTGGGAGTCAGTGGGCTTGAAATGGACATCAGTTTCTAGGTGGTTACCCGAGATGGAGACAGAGAGGTCCAGGAAGGAGAGAGAAGTGTTGGAGATGGTCCAGTGAACTTCAAGTTGGGGTGGAAGTTCTTGGTAAATTGGATGAACTGTTCGAGCTCCTCGTGGGAGCACGAGGCGGCGCCGATGCAGTCATCAATGTAACGGAGGAAGAGGTGGGGTTTAGGGCCAGTGTAGGTACAGAAGAGGGATTGTTCCACGTAACCTACAAAGAGGCAGGCATAGCTTGGGCCCATGGGGGTACCCATGGCCACCCCCTTTGTCTGTAGGAAGTGGGAGGAATTGAAAGAGAAGTTGTTGAAGGTGAGGACGATTTCGGCTAAGCGGATGAGGGTGTCGGTGGAGGGGGATTGGTCAGTTCTGTGGGACAGGAAGAAGCGGAGGGCCTTTAGGCCCTCTGCATGGAGAATACAGGTGTATAGGGACTGGGTGTCCATAGTAAAAATGAGGTGTTGGGGACCAGGGAATTGGAAGTTCTGGAGGAGGTGGAGGGCGTGGGTGGTGCCACGGATGTAGGTAGGGAGTTCCTGGACCAAGGGGGTGAAAATGGAGTCTAGGAAAGTGGAGATGAGTTCGGTGGGGCAGGAGCAGGCGGAGACAATGGGTCGACCAGGGCATTCAGGTTTGTGGATTTTGGGAAGGAGATAGAAGCGGGCGGTGCGGGGCTGGGGAACGATGAGGTTGGAGGCGGTGGGTGGGAGGTCACCTGAGGTGATGAGGTTGTGGATGGTTTGGGAGATGATGGTTTGGTGCTCGGGGGTGGGGTCATGATCCAAGGGGCGGTAGGAGGAGGTGTCAACGAGTTGGCGCCTGGCCTCAGCAATGTAGAGGTCAGTGCGCCATACTCCGACTGCCTCTCCCTTGTCCGCAGGTTTTATGGTGAGGTTGGGATTGGAGCAGAGGGAGCGGAGGGCTGCATGATATTGAGCAGTTTTTCCACCACCTCCGCCTCCACGCTTACTTCTCCAACCGCGAATCTAACCGTCCCTCTACTGACCCCTTCTCCCGCCTCCAACACAAGCCCTCCTCCTGGACACCACCCCAAGGCCTGCTACCCTCCCTCGACCTCTTCATCTCCAACTGCCGTCGAGACATCAATCGCCTCAACCTCTCTACCCCTCTCAAACACTCCAACCTCTCCACCGCAGAACGTGCAGACCTCCGCTCCCTCCGGGGATGAAAGGACTTATGGTTCCAATTCAATCAATCATTATGCTGCCTTTCCTGGGCTGTGCACTGGGGATGGTGAGAGAGATTCTCATTATTGTTGCCACAATGTGTGCCAGAAGACTCAAGTAACTGACATCTGAATCAAAGTAACAATGCCCAACGAGGCACCCCACTGGCCTCCTGGTCATAGGCCTCCATCTCCATATGTTTCAAGAATGCACTTCAAAGATTATTGGTTTGTACTGTAACTTCTGAGTTATCTCATGACTGAGAATCTGTCTTCTTTCTCATATTGTCCATTGGCTCATTAGAACCATTCCCTCGTGGATCCAGGAATAAAGTTGGTGTTGTCCCTGTTGCTGCTAAATGAATGAACAAGGAACAAGGCTAGGCCAGCATTTATTTCCTATCCCTTTTTCACAGAGAGCAGTTAAGAGTCAACCACATTGTATTGGATCTGGAGTCGATTGTAGGATGAAGAGGTAAGGATGATAGTTTCATTTTTAAAGGACATTAGTGAATCAAATGAGATTTGTTGTCAATTAACAATGGATTCATGTTCATCATTAATCTCTTAATTCCAGATTGAATTATTTTACTTTATTGAATTCAAATTCTACCATCTGCTGTGTTTAGATTCAAACCCAGAACATTATCTGAGTCTCTGGATTAATAGTCCAACATTAAACCACGAGGCCATTGCCTCCCTGTCCAGGATCAGCGTCAACGTCCAGCATATTTAGAGCCATTCTTTCCTCCACAATTCAGCAAAGATGCTGGAAAGCTACTGCTGGCTGTCCTCCATGGACTGCCATGCAGATGAGAGAGGAGCACCAGTGCAGTTGTCTGGAGAGATGGAGGTCAGAATGCAATATCACACTCACCAGCATATCTGTATCTTCCCCTGGGGCCACCAAGCAGCATAGAATAGCCTCTCTACATCATGTTTCCATGTAGGTCATATCCAGCTCATACTGGTAGCATCCAGGCAGAAGGCACATCTGGGTGCTCAGAATCGCTGCTCTAAGACAGACAATCAGTGCTGAATAAGAACCTGAGGAGGAAGCACTAAGAATGCTGGAGAAACTCAGCAAGTCTGGCAGCATCTCACAGAATCATTGAATCCTTACTGTGTGGAAGCAGACCATTTGGCCCATCAAATCCGCACCGAGCCTCTGAAGAGCATCCCACCCTCTACCCCTACATTTCCCATGGCTAATCCACCTAACTTACACATCTTTGAAATGTGTGAGGAACCAGAGCACCCAGAGGAAATCCACGCAGATACGGGGAGAATGAGCAAACTCCACACAGACAGTTGCTCAAGGGTGGAATTGAACCTGGGTCCCTGGCCCTATGAGGCAGCAGTGCTAAGCTATGAGCCACAGTGCCACCCTGTTTGGAGGGAGCCATTCTGAAGAAGTGTCACATCAGATTCAATACATAAATTCAGCGACAAAAATAAAAAATAAACCAGATGGTGCGAATCAGAAAAGAAAACAAATTGCTGGAAAAAGTCAGCAGGTTTGGCAGCATATGTAGAGAGAAATCAAAGTTAATGTTTTGGGTCCAGTGACGCTTCTTCAGAATAGTCCCCAAAATGTTAACTCTGATTTCTCTTCATTAATTCTATAGCGCTATGGATAGGACAGCTGTCTACCAGAGGCAATTATAACTGTGTACAACACTAAGAATGGCTGGTCTCTCCACTTTTTTCTTGTGCTTGGAACTATCATGATATTCATTCAAACAGCTGATAACGAAAAGTCAATATATATTTGCAAACATTTTAATATATATGTACAATGAATATCACTGCTACTATCTATGCACTCTCAGCAAGCTTTATTTTTATAAATCAATTATTGGGTGTGGGCTTTGATGGTTAGGCCAGTATTTTTTGCCCATCCTTAATTGCTCACAGGGCAGTTAGGAGTCAACCACATTGCTGAGACATTGCTGGCACATAATGGCAAAACCAAGTAAGGGCAACAAATGTCCTTCCTGAAAGGAAATTGGTGAACTACATGTTTATTTTTATTATGATAATTAACAATAGTTTCACGGTAGCCATTGACTAACATTTTAGTGCAGACTTTTTATTGAATTCAAAATTGACTATCTGCCATGGTGGGGTTCAAATCCTTTTTCCCAGAAAATTAACTTAGCATTCTGGTTTGCTAGTCCAGTGAGAATACCTCGTCACCATCTCCTCTCTTCTTTTCCTTTCCCTTCCACTACATCTAGATGTGGACTCAGTGTCCAGGGCTGTGGTGAAGGAAACCTGCTATATCATGGCGCCTGTTAGCCTTGAATTCTTGGCCAGGTGAGCCTGGGTACGTGTTTGCACAGAGGGACCACAAATCCTGAGTGCTTCCTGTCTAGATGCAGGTTCACCTTTCATAGCTTGAATTCCCACAATGTTGACGATAGTCGAAGTATAGGGTTCAGGTAAATATGGAATGTCCTGAAGTGAGACTTCTGAGTGGCCTGTATGTGAATTCTCTTTCTTCTGTATGCCTGTGTCCTTGTAAGGAAAGGCTACAATGATGGAGTATAGATCTAGTTGCATATCCAGCAGGTACTGAATGTGCTGTAGCTGGCTCTCCACAGAAGCTACCAACCAGTTAACAGAGGTAGCCAGATGCTTGCATATCTGAAGGCAGAATGGCATAGGTAGCATTGACAGCCTCTTCCAACCTTCAATGCCGTTTGCCCAGTGCCTCTAACACACCTGCCTGATGCTTCTTTGTCTGCTTGTGCATTTGGATGAAGTTATCAATGGCTGACACCACAGGGTCCTCTGCTGCCATGAAATGAGAACTGATCTCCACAGTGTTTGAGTGCTGGTTAAGGTGTTTCTTTCACAACCAGGAATGGAGATGTAGCAGCATATCCTGTAGCACAATGTCCACCGGATTAATGTTTATGATTTTTCAATGAGGAGCACCATGAATTGAACAAGAGCACAAGGCTTGCTACGACAGTCTGGACAAATCAAGATCAATCTGACTCAGTCCCATGATCGACAATGGACTGAGCAGTCGTGATGGGTATTTTACATGTTGCAACCAAATCTTAGTGGACAGGTCCATTGTCAAGGTGGGTCAAATCCAATCAGCCTTGCATGTTGACCTATTGTTCTCACCGAAATGATAAACTACATGGAGGGTCATAAGAGCTGCTGAGGGGTAAAACTACTTTCAGGGTAAAAACCACATTCATTTGGGTCTATGTTGAGTAAAGCTTTGGTTTTGAATGTAGTAGAGGGAGTAAAATACGGGTTTATAAGAATGATAATAAGATTGGCCTTCAGGTGTCAAATTATGAGGAAAGATTACACAACAAGAGCTGTTTTCACTAGAATTTTTAGAAAAGGTTAAAGGATGATCTGATTGAAGTCTTCAAGGTGCTACAGGAAAATTTTGGGTAGATGAAGATAAACTATTTCCACTTGTTGGGGATTCTAGAACTAGGGAGCATAGTACGTGAATTAGACAGAGGATAGATTTTAGTCAGCATTTCTATATGTAAAAGAATTGTAGATGTTTGGAACTGTCTTCCACAAATGGCAGCAGATGCTGAATCTGTTTGTAATTTTAAATTTGAGATACAGTGATGGATCTATGGAATTGACTGCACACAGAGGAAACCCACACAGACAGTTGCCCAAGGCTGGAATTGAACCTAGGTCCCTAGCACTGTGAGGCAGCAGTGCTAGCCACTGTGCCACCGTGGCTCAACCCTGCTGGCATGTTCAGCCATTCAAACGAGATAATGGATGATCTGTGGCCTCACTCCATATACCTGCCTTTGGCCCATATCCCTTCGTAACTATGCTGAACAAACAAATATCTATAAGACCATAAGAACATAACACATAGGAGCAGAAGTTAGGCCATTCAGCCTATCGAGTCTGCTGAATCATTCTGAAGTGCAAAGGGACTTAAAAGTCCTAGTTCACGATCCTCTCAAGGTTAATATACAGGTTCAGTTAGCGATTCAGAAGGAAAGTCACTGTCGGCATTCAAGTGGGCTAGAAAACAAGAGGACAGATCTACAGATGAGTCTGGTCAGATCACATTTGGGATGCTTTGAGCAAATTTGGGCCTTTTTCTAAAAAAAATGTGCTGGTGTTGGAAGGTTTGCAGAAAAATATTAGAAGAATGATCCCAGACATGAAGGGCTTGACATATGAGGAGCGCTTGAGGTCAATGGAGTTTAGAAGGATGAGGCAGGATCTGTTTGAAGCTGACAGGATACTGAGAGGCCTCTGGGAGAGACTAGGAGCCGCATGGATAGCCTCAGGGTTCAGGGATGACCCTTTAGAAATGAGAGGAGGAGGAATTTCTTCAGTTACAGCTTCAGCCTTCTGCCAGTCACTCAATCCTGTATCCATGCCAGGCCCTTGCAGGTAACAGCATTGGCTTTAATTTAGCAGCCTCATGTATGGCACTTTGTCAAAGACCTTCTGGAAATCCAAATAGATCATGCCGACTGGCTCTCCTTGGTCAAAAGTGCTCATTAACACCTCAAAGAATTCTAACAGATTTGTTCAACATGACCTCCCCCTTACAAAACTGTGTGAATTCTACCCTATTTTACCATGTACTTCCAAGTACTTCGCATTCTCGTCCTTAATAATGGATTCTAACATCTTATCAGTGACTGAAGTTAGGCTAACTGGCTTATAATTTTGTGCCTGTGCCTCCCTCCCTTCTTAAACAGAGGTGGTACATCAGCTACTTTCCAGTTCTTTGGAATTCATTGCTGCAGACAGCTGTGGAGGCCAAGTCATTGAGTGTATTTAAGAGATTTTAGAATCCCTACAGTGTGGAAACAGGCCCTTCGGCCCAACAAGTCCACACCGACCCTTGGAGCATCCCACTCAGACCCATCCCCCTATAACCCACACACCCCTGAACACTATGGGCAATTTAGCATGGCCAATCCACCTGGCCTGCACATCTTTGGACTGTGGGAGGAAACCGGAGCACCCGGAGGAAACCCACGCAGACACGGGGAGAATGTGCAAACTCCACACAGACAGTCACCTGATGACTGGGTTCTTGATTTGTAAGGTGTTCAAGGATTACAGGGAAAAGGCAGAACAGGGTTGAAAAGCATATCAGCCATGGTCGAATTGGGCAGTGACCTGGATGGGCTGAACGGCCTAATTATGCTCCTATAGTTTACAGAGATAGTAAGAACTGCAGATGCTGGAGACTCTGAGATAGACAACGTGTAGAGCTGGATGAACACAGCAGGCCAAGTATCATCAGAGGAACAGGAAAGCTGACGTCAGCCTTGTTCATCCAACTCTACACCTTGTATACCCTATATTTTACGGTTTCTCTTATTGTCTCGCGCTGTCTTTCACTCTGTTTCTCACTTGCTAACTATCGGTCTCGCTATCTCTTTAATTCTCTACTTCTCTTCGCCTCCCTTTCGCCTCCGCTCTTTTCCCCGCCCACTCAGCGCGAATGCATCATCACGCTGCACCGCCTCCCTGTTTCCCTGGTAACGCTGCTGGGCCCCGTGAGCCGATAATGGCGGCGACGTCTGGATGGGGGTCGTCGGTTCGCTGGGCGCTGTGCTGGGCGAATTTGCTGTTGATAGCGGGAGGCCTGCGCCCTGAATTTGCGGTGGGCGCCGGACTCGTGAGGCCAGTCGAGGCGACTTCTCCCCCGCTCCCAGGTCCCTGGAGTGGGAGCAGCGGGACCGCTGACTCCGTCTTGGCCGGAGAGGACAATGTGACCCCTGACCCTGTGAAGGCTGGTGGGGACAGTGTGACCTCTGACCCTGTGAGAGCCGATGGGGACAATGTGACCCCTTACCCTGGTAGTGCCGGTGGGGGAGGTGTGACGCCTGACCCTGTGAGGGCCGGAGGAGGAACTGTGACCTCTGACTCTACAGTGGCCAGCGGAAGCAGTGCGACCCCTGACCCCCCAGGGTTAGGAGGGGCGAGTGCGACCCCTGAACCCAGCCTGTGGTCCATTCATTCTGTAAACTCGGTTGAAGAGTCATTTAAAAGTGTGACAGCAGGTAAAACAGCAGCAGGCTATTCAGCCCCTTGCTCCTGTTACCCTCTCCCCTCCGGTACCTTTTTAGCCTTTCTTTTAACATCAGGTGCATCTTTTGATTATACTAGCCTGACTTATTCAGACTGAGTATTACAAATATTTGAACTTGCTGTGTCAAATAGTTTAACTCACCTATATTGCTACACGGCCAATATTTATCTGATCCTCTTTCAATTTGCAAATTGATTTCTTTTTACTTTATTCATTAACGGGATGAGGACTTTGCTGGCTTGGCAGCATTTATTGTCCATCCCTAATTGCCCAGAGGGCAATTCAGAGTCAACCACATTGCTATGGGTCTGGAGTCACATGTAGGCAGTCCAGATAAGAATGGCAGTTTCTTTCCCTAAAGGACATTAGTGAACCGGGGAGGTTTCTCCCGACAATCAACAGTGGATCCATGGTCATCATTAGATTCTTAATTCCAGATATTTTATTGATTTCAAATTCCATCTGCCATGGCGGGATTTGAACTGTTATCCGGGTCTCTGGATTTTCAGTCGAGCGATAATATCACTAGGCCATTGCCTCCCCTGTATGAGGCAGGAATTCAGATATACTGGGTTGGGGGCTATCATTGAGCAGAAACTGTCCTGGTCTTATAAACGCTGTGACTACTAGGATCAGAGGCTAAGACTTCTGCAGAGAGCATCTGGCTTCCTGAGTCTCCAGAGCCTGTGCACCAATTACAAAGCAAACACAAGCCAGGAGTGTGATCCGGTACTCTACACTTGCCTGGACGAGTGCTATTCTAACAATCCTCAAAAGGCTTGACACCATTCAGGATACTGCATCCTGCTTGATTAGCACCACATCACAGACATCAATTCGCTCAACCACTGATGTTTAGTAGCAGCGGTCCATAGTGTCTATGAGATACACTGCAGAAATTTGTCAAAACTCCTTAAACAGCATCTTCCAAACCAAAAACCATTTCTATCTAGGAGGACAGAGGCAATCCACTCATTATCCTAACCTGGAAGTATTTCACCATTCCTTTGTTGTCGCTGGGTCAAAATCCTGGAACTCCCTCCCTCATGGCATTGTGGGTCTCCCCATATCAAATGGACTGCAGTGGTTCAGGAAGGCAGCTCACCACCACCTTCTCGGGGGTAATTAGTTATAGGCAAAAATGCAGTCCCAGCCAGTAAAAAAAAAATTTCCTGTGAATTAACAAAAAAAAGGGCAAGGATTGGGGATTTTTTTAGATTATCTCGATTCCTGTAAGGTTTTTTTTTGTGATATCCTTTCAGCTGTTCCCATGTGTATCTGTGACTTAATTGAAGGACTCTGTGAAATCGGCTGTTGCTGTGACCCTGACTGCTCCAATGAGGATGTTGGTGCCTTTTCTTCCTGCCTGCCTGGCAGTGAACCGTAAGTCCTAGTTATGTGACTGTATTTGTCCTGGTCTAACCCTACCTCAATTTTAGAATTCTCATCCTCTTGTTGAGATCCTTCCCTGTTCCTTCACTTCTTGCTATGTTATCTGTGACTCCAGATGTGTCAATGCTGGAAATTCTACCGTGCGTAATTCACCACCTAACTCCCCTTAGCTGCTCCATCACTCAAAAAGCAAATGTCAAGATTGTGATGAAATGCTGTCCAATTGCTGGAATGTTTAGTTTCAGTAACACTCAAACTATACACCGTCCACGAGAAATCAGTGCACTGGATGGGCACTGCATCTGCCAGCATTCACTTTAAAATTCACTCTGTCCGTCCTGTTGCATATGGCAAATGCTTTGCAGCAACTTAGTCAGGCTCCTTTGACCTCGTCTTCCAAATTTGCGACATCTATCACCTAGAAGGATTGGGGCAGCTGATGGACGGCAACACCACAACTGCAAGTTTCCCTCCAAGTCCCACACCATCCTAACTTAGAATCATAGAATCCCTACAGCGTAGAAGCAGGCCATTCGGCTCATCGAGTCTTCACAAACTCTCTGAAGAGTATCCCATCCAGACACACCCCCACCCCATCCTTTCCCTGGGACCCTGCATTTGACACGGCTAATCCACCTAGCCTGCACATCCCTGATACTATGGGCAATTTAGTATGGCCAATCCACCTAACCCGCACATCTTTGGACTGTGGGAGGAAACCGGAGCACCCAGAGAAAACCCATACAGAGAAGGAGAATGTGCAAACTCCACCTGAGGCTGTGGGGGAGTGTGGTGGTGGGTTGGCAGCGTTGCTAACTATAGAGCCGCCATGTTGTCTTTGCAACATCACTGCTGTGATCTTACAATTTTGACTGTGCTGACACGCTTAGTCTCCTAGCTTAGCTTCGCTTTGGCTGGTGGCCTATCAGCTGCTTGGTTCCACAACACTCCCTCCCCTGTCCTTTCCTAGGTTTTTGGCCAGGCCTTCTGTTATGTCTGCTGATCTCCCTGTACACCATTCAGTGTTACAATCTTGTTCATGAATTCCACAGCGAAGAGCATTCAGACATTTAATTATGTTCAAAGAGAGAAATATCCAGTGATTTTACAGAACTATTGTGGGTGGGAGGGGGCTTTCTTTCAAAAATTCCTGCCACCTTGTCACAATTCACCTTGAGCTCCATTCCCCTTAGTACTGTCAAAACGGAGCAAGGACATTCAGGCTTTTCAAGCTATTCCATAATATGTAGTTGGGACTAATTTTAACTCAATGCTTTCCTTACCTTTGTATCATTCATCTGTGTCCACCAAAAATGCTGTTCATCTTGGTCTCAGAAACTCCAATTGTCATCCAGTCTCGCTGCATTTTTGGGGAGAAGGTTCAGGATTTCAACTCGCCTTTTTCCTTGCTGTATTTGCTCCTCAATCCAAGCTTTAAATTTCACTCATTCTCCCTGTTGTGGCCTTATCACCACCAAAGGGAGTCATTTCTGCGTATCCATCGACAAAATCTTTCATTCAAACCAGTGCATTGATACGAAAGCCATTACGGAGCTTGGAACAGTGAAAAAGAATGGAGCTTTCAGCTTTTTAGTCTGCAGTTCCGTCCAAATCAATTCTGTCTTTTTGGAAATGATAATTGATCTGTGGTCCTTGTCTTGGTGTTGGGTATTTTGTACAAGTCTGTAATCTTCTAGCTTGGTGCTGGATGTGATACAAAAGCAGTTTGTATCTTTACAGTTAGTGCTGAGCATTGTACATGACTCACTGTCAGTATATACAAAGTAGAAGCAGACATAGACCATTTGGCCCCAGGTGCCTACCTGCCATTTAATAAGATCATGGCTGACCTGTTTCTGTTTTAAATTTTGCATTTTTGTCTACCCCGGATAACCCTTGTTTCCCCTGCCTAATGACAATCTATCCAACTCCATCTTAGAAATATTCAACTGCCGAACCTCCATTGCTATCTGAGAATGATAATTCCAAATTCGTACAGCTTAAGAAGAGAAGATGTATTCTATCTCTGACTAGAAAGGACGAACCCTAATTCTAAATCATCGCTCTGACCCACCGCCTCCCTCCCGTTCTGGATTTGTCTGTAAGAAGACACATCCCTTCTCTATCCACCTTGTGGAGACCATGCAGGATCTTACAATCAAGCCATATCTCGCTGTTCTAAACTCCAGTGGAAACAGGCCAAACTTGTCCAACCTATCCTCAAAAGATAACCCAGTCATTCAGCATATCAGTTTAGTAAATCTCTGAACTGTATCTAATGCATTTACATTGGTCATTATATGAGGAGACCAAAAGTGCACAGAGGATTACAGATGTGGTTTCGCCCATGTCCTGTGTGACTGAAGCATAATATTGTGACATTTATGTTCAGTTTCTGCCATAGCAAGGCATAGATCCTATTAACCTTCTTGGGATGTGCTGTACTTGCATGCTAATATTTTGTGGCTCTTGCACTAGTGCATATAAATACCTCTGTACATGGAAAATCTGTAGATGTTTTCCATTAATGTCATACTCGGCATTTACATTCTCCTGCCAAAGTAAATGACTTGATATTTTCCAACATTCTGCTCCATCTGCCAATCTACACAGTTTAGAGCTAGACATTGTACAGGTGACACTGTCTTTACAATCCAGTGCTGGGTATTTTTCAGAACTCACTGCACTTACAGTGTGGTACATGTAGTACATGAGTCTGCGTCCTTACAGTCCAATACTGTGTCTTATACAGGAGTCAGTGATCTTTCAGTAGGTACAGTAGGTATTGTACTGGACATACTGTCCTTGGAGTTCAATGCTAATTACTGTATGGAGTCTGTATAGGTACCATCCAGGGCTGGCACTTGTACAAGAGTCTTTCCTGGTTCACTGTAGTCCTCCTGTTCCTGTGCAAATGTTTCAAGAACCCGAATAGCTTCCTCCGGTTTCAGTGTTGCAGAATCAAGGGGAAGAATGACTTCCCATTTCCAGATCCCAGAACCAGAAGACCATAAGATGTAAGGAGCAGAATTCGGCCATTTGGTCCATCGAGTCTGATCTGCCAATCAATCATGGCTGATACGTTCCTCAACACCGTTGTCCTGACCCTTCCCCATAAGCCTTGATCCCCTTACTAATCAAAAATCCTACCTACTTTTGTCATAAGTGCACTGAATGACTTGGCCCTCACAGGCCTTCCACAGAATAAGTTACCCTTTGGCCGAAGAAATTCCTCCTCATCTCAGTTCTAAAGGGGCATCCCTTCACTCAGAGGCTATGCTAGTGAAAACATCTTCTCCACGTCCTCTTTATCCAGGCTCTCGGTATCCTGTAAGTTTTAACCAGATTCCACCCTCCATCACTGTACTTCTAAATTCCATCAGGCACAAACCAAGAGTTGTCAACCACTCCACATATGACAAGCCCTTCATCCCCAGGGTCATTCTTGTCAACCCACTCCAATGCCAGCACAATTTTCCTTTGACACAGGGCCCAAAACTGCTCACAGTATTCCAAATGTGTACTGACTAGAGCCTTATTCAGCCTCAGCAGTATTTCTCTGCAGTTGTATTTTAGCCCTCTTGAAATTAATGCCAGCACTGCATTTGCCTTTCTAACTGCCAACTGCACCTACATGTTAACCTTAGAGAATGCTGAACTAGGACTCCCAAGTCCCCTTGTGCTTTAGATTTCGAAAGCCTTTCCCTATTTAGAAAATAACCCATGCCTCTATTCTTCCCAAAGTGCTTAACCTCACACTTTGCCACATTGTATTCCATATGCTGCCTTAGTACCCACTTGCCTAGCATGTCCGAGTTGTTTTGTGGCCTCCCCACTTCCTCAACACTACTTGTCTGCCCACCTGTATTGTCTCATCTGTAAATTTAGCAACAATCTCCACTGTTCCTTTGTCTAGATCTTTATTTTGTAATGTGAATATTTGTAGTCCCAATCCTGACCCCTGCAGAGCTCCACTAGTCACTGATATTTCACCCTTAGTGTTTGGGTTTGGAATTGGAGCTTAGCTCTTTGTGACTCTGAGCTGCCTGATCACTGCTTCTCATAGTGACTAATTCTGATTCTTTATCGCACACAAACAAGCTGAACCATTGCTCCTTTTTCTGTTGCATATAGGACTATCAACAAGGTGTGCATTGAAAGTTCGGCAATCTTCACCAGTAACAGCCCTTTCCCTGCAGATTTCATTGAGGATGGTCCAGACAGTCTCTTCTGTGTAATGATTAATGACCGTAAGTAGCACAAAATACACTGCCCGAGAGCAGTGCATATCTGCATATATAGCAACGGTAGCATTATAAAATGTTCCAATATGTTTCACAAAGCAACATTTTATGACCAAGTCACAGAAGGATTTAATAGACAGACAGCAACTGTCCCAACAGAAAGGATCTAACCATTTCCTCTTGACGTTCAGTGTCAGTACCATTGCTGAATCCCCCATAATCAACTTACCATTTAGCAGAAACTGAAATGGAATAGCCATATGAAAACCGTGGTTCAAAAAAATGTTAGAGTCTAGGAATCCCGCAGCAAAGAACTCTCCTCCTGACTCCCCAAAGCTTGTCCATGA
Organism: Ginglymostoma cirratum; assembly: GCA_024137785.1. Lineage (NCBI taxonomy): Eukaryota > Metazoa > Chordata > Chondrichthyes > Orectolobiformes > Ginglymostomatidae > Ginglymostoma > Ginglymostoma cirratum. Next base: position 2,541,608 of record JAHRHZ010000141.1, on the reverse strand, counting down.
TCTACAAGGCACAAATCAGAACTGTGATAGAGATGTCTCCACTTGTCTGAATGGGTGCCGTTCCAACAAAATTCAAAGTCGATATAATCCAGGACGTAACTGTCCTCTTGGTTAGCTTCCCATCTACTAGATTCAGCATTTGTTCCTATTACCATCGATGGGAACAGTGGCAGCAGTGAGCACAGTGCACCAACTCACAAGACTGTTTCAGCAGTACCTTTCAAATTCACAACCTCTATCTTTTGGAAGGCCAAAGAAACTGTGACTGTTTATAACTTCCCGTAGAGACCACAGGCATCCTGACTTGGAACTATATCAGCTGTTTTTCGCTGGGTTCTGAGCAAAGGTGAATGGATTTGAAATGTTAACTCGATTTTCTCTTGCCAGATGCTAGCAGATGTGCTGAGCTTCTTAAGCAATTTCTCGATAATTGCAGCAAGCCTTTTGTGCTTGTGTACTCCAATCCTCTTGCAAGAAAGGCCCAGAACCGTTTGGCTTCCTTATCACTTGCTGCAATACCATGCTTTCCTGTTTTTCCTAAATAAGAATGGGAGAGAAGAATGGAACCAGGTGAAAGTGGTGCTGAACAGCTGGACAGTGGAAAGGTGTTAGAGGAGGATGGTGTGCTCAACTAAGTGAAAGGCTATGGACAGGTCGAGAAAAATGAGGAGGAGAATTATTACCTAGGTCACAGTATTACAGGATGTCATTTGTGCCTCTGATAAGAGCTGTTTCACTACTGGGTCAGGGATGGAGACGATGCTGACCAAAGACTTTGGAAAAGACAGGGAAGCTGATGGTGAAACTGATGGTCGCAAGGATGGAAGGTTGATGATAGATTTAGAGCAGAAGATGACACTTGGATGGAGGAAATTGCCACAATGGGCATCCTGAAGGGCAAGCAGATGGCCAGTGGTGCAGTTCAAATAGAGTCAGTAGAAGAAATGGCTGAACCCTGTGAGTATGACATTCATGCAGATGTCATGACTGAAGCTAGAAAAGCATGTGGAGAAAGATGCAAACGATGCAGAGGAGGAGGGTGTAGAGAACATAGATGTGTTCTTGCAAATTTGGCCAGTGGACTTGAGGGTGAGGGAGGGGTGGGGCAGAGAGTTAAGCAGGAAATGCATTAATCTGATGGGATGCACTTGTCTCTGCAATAATAAACTCCATTACCTCTCCACAGTGATTGCTGAAGTTTGGGTGGGGAGACAAGGGAGGTGAGTGGTTAAAAAAAGCCGGGGGCTATTGTATTTCAGGAAGATCCTGCCAGAGTGCGCAGTGTAGATCAGTGAACAGTGAGTGAGGGTGAGTATAGCTGGCTGCCTCTTTGGTTACAGCAGCTGAGATTCAGATAAGCTCAGGTTGACTGAGGGAGTATAAGTCACAGACCACATCCAGTGGAGTTTGTTCTCACCAAGTTACATCACCTGATAGAAAGTATAGCACCATTGTCACAAAGAGAGAAAGATGGATGTAATCTTGGTGCCTGTTAGTTACAGACTCCTCTTTTGTGGTATATCAGGTAGCAGTTCTGCCTCTGGATGTAGGGTATATGTACAGGCTCCCACGACTAAGACTTGAACTGGTAGTCCCCATTTGACTATCAGATGCAGTGTTGAAGGAGTGCTACCCTGTTTGCAGTGCCATTTCTTTGGCTGAGATATTAATTCCATGTCCTCAGATAAATTGTTAAAAGAAAATATAACAGCTTGTTTCCATGAAGACTAGAAGAGGTTCCCTTTGTGCGATGGCCAAGATTTCTTCCTCAGCCAGTGCCACCAAAATGGCCGCTAACACTGTACTATTTGCAAGATCTTGCTGTGCATTTCTAAAATTGCAACAACAGCAAGACTTCAATAAGTTCTTGCTTGGAAGTGATTTGAGACGTCTTGTGGTTCTGAAAGAAGCTTTATGAATGCAAGTCTTCTCTATTTCAGTGTGGGCTTCTTAATGACCACATGGATACAGGACTTTCGTCTCGTGCAGGTTGTAGATGAAGTATAACAACACCTCCTCTATTAAAGAGCTGCTGCATGTGTGGCTGGTTTACTTTGTGCATCTTAGGGGTGGGGGGAATGGTGGGTATGGATGTGAAAAATGGAGAGAAACCTGGGACAGAGATGAAAGCTAAATGTTTCTGCCTTTTGTTTCAGCAAGGACAAATTTCTTTGTCACACCGCAGTCCATTGATAGAGAGAGCTTTCCACTGCTGGTTTCACAGTTTGGCAGAGGTTCTTTCATTCGCCGTTCGGAGCAGCAAAGTAGTGAATGGGTAAGTCTGGATCCATTCATTGCCAAACGTTGAAGCTGAGCCTCACAGATCACTAATCAAGGGATTGCCAAGGGATTCCCCTTCTCTCAGCATGCGCTGGGTCGCCATTCTGCCTCTCCTGCACCCGCAGAATCCAGCCTAAGCTCGGGGACTCAACCCCCCACCCCATCCCTGGCTTGCTGAATCCTCAGTTCTCCTAGATTCATGATATGTTCCAACTGACCAGTGCCCTCCAGGTGTCCCTGCCCCACCTTCTGAGTGGAGAGATATCAGAGTAAATGGAAGGATGTTAGTGCTCAGTGGATGAGTACTTGCAGATGACAGTGGGAGTTTGCGGGCGAGCATCGGGTGCTTTGATGGTGGCTGGAGGTTTTTGGGATGTTGAACATGCAAGGCAAGTGCCATCCAAACTTACTAGCTCTGTATCCCCAATTTTGATCTCCCACAATGTAAACTCCACATCTGAGTAATGGATCTACTTGAAATTTCCATGTTGTAGAGACAGAGCACTGCACTTTCAGTCAAATTCACTCAAACAGTTTAAATTTTAACTTTGCTTCTGCTTCACTGTGTGCAGACTGGCCGTTGTTTTCTGTACTGAAGAAGTGACCAAACTTCAAAATGCTACCAGATTTCCTGAGTTAGGCTATCTCGTGAATCTAGGAAGACTGAAGATCTAGCAAGCCGGGGGAAAGGGTCTCCTGAGCTTTTATCAAGAGAGGTTTTTTAATTTTTTTTAAGAATTGAAGACTAAGCTATGGGGAGAAATTTTCAGAGTGTTGACCAAATGCTTGGTTAAAGTGGTGGGTTTCAGGCACCATCTTAATAAAGGGAGACACTGTGAGGTTTAGTGGCAAAATTCCAGCAGTTAGGTCTCTGCACTGAAGACATAGCTGCCAATGGGCAAGCATTTAAATTTGCTACCGTACAAGAAGCTTTGGAACAATATAAGGATCTTGTAAGGTATAGCAGAGGTGACAAATGATTAGAAGAAGGAGAATATGCAGGGATTCTGATGCAAAATAACATTTGGAAGTGATTGCAGAGATGGATTGGAAAGTCAATGAAAGAATTTAAGCCCAGGCATAATCATTGTAAACTGGAGTGGAGGATGAGCTCAGATTTAGAGGTTACAAGTTTCTCCATGCAATCAGAAAGAACTCCTGCTCCCCAATGATTGTACTGATCATTTAAACAGTTCTAAGTATAGAATGGGACTCTAATCCTCACAGTTTTCTCTGTCCTTTCCTTACAGCCTAAAACATTATCTAAAGCTTCCTATCAGGTAAGGTTCAAAATTTTCAAGCAGCTCACTCTCTTGCCAGAGAATGAGTTTATCCTTATATAGAGGTGTGGAGCTGGATGAACACAGCAGGCCAAGCTGCTTGGCCTG
>JAHRHZ010000141.1:2484335-2537540 GCA_024137785.1 Ginglymostoma cirratum | reverse complement strand
AGAGCTGGATGAACACAGCAGGCCAAGCAGCTTGGCCTGCTGTGTTCATCCAGCTCCACACCTTGTTATCTCGGATTCTCTAGCATCTGCAGTACCTATTATCTCTTATCCTTATATAGAACCTTGTTAGTATTGATGTGGAGTTTTTATGATGCAGTTTATAGCATTCCTGTCTCTGGCTCAGAAGGTCCAAGATCAAATCCCACTCCAGGACCTAATGGCAAGGAAGGTGTGTTCATAATGTTGCCAAACTGAATTACCACCATCTTCTAAATCATTTCGTCATACATCACTGGTAGGCTGTAAGAGATGGGAGAGATTCCCAGCGAGCCATATGAGAGAAAGAATATTGGGGACTCTACCATCACTACCCATAGCTCCAGACTATAATATGTGTGTAAAAGTGTATGTTGCAAAAGTAATTTGGACTTTTTAGTTTTGAGAGTGATTGCAGTTGGTTTATTTGGATAGATGGCTGATGGGTATCAGATTCTGTTTGATCCCTGTTCTGCCTCGGATGGATTCAGAACCTGTTTCCTTGCCCTATCCATGTAAGAGGTGGTAGCCACAGAATTTGAATTGATACAACTCGGGAATAATCCGTACTGAAACTGATTCCTGGAAGCAATAGGGTCTAAACAGAGTCTGTGCAACCGTAACATGACTTCCATACTTCGCCCTTCAGGTCTAGAGGTAAACACAAACATAGCAATAGACTTTCCACTTCTTTTTGACCTGAATGAGTTGCGCACTTGGTATTCCCAAATCCCTCTGCCTGTCCACATTTATTGGTGTCTTGTCACATAGACTATGAGGTGAAGTCCTGGGCTAAAGCAGGAATAAAGCTTTCTCAGCTGCCTCACAGGAGGCAGGGAATTGTACCTATGGTGACTCTGGTCGAGGTGGGAACTTGATCCCACTTCTTACCCTTTTTAATTGTACTGCAGAACACTTTTCTTCAAGTATCTAATTTCATAATGAACGTCACCACTGAATCATCTTTTAGGCTACATTCACAGCCACCACATTGATTTTTCCATCTCATGTGGCTTCACACCTCGCAATTACCTCTAATACCTCTTCTGGATTGCTATGTGCTCAAGGATCCATATCCTTCACAACCTGATTTACACCGGCTGCCCCAAACAAAACCATCTTTTAATTAGTGTAATAGCGGTTTGATGATTTAATATACATTAAAAACAAGAGGATAAATGGGGAGAAGGTAGGACCACTGAGGGATAAACGAGGGAACTTGTGCTTGGAGACAGAGAATGTGGGTGAGATCCTAAATGAATACTTTGTGTCAGCATTCACTCAGGAGAAGAATATGGAGGATAGTGAAATTTTTGTGGAGCATGTTAATATGCGAGGGCATCTTGAGATCAAGAAAGAAGTGGTGTTGCATCTCTTGAAGAGCATTAAGGTAGGTAGATACCCAGGGCCCAATGGTATCTACTTCAGGTTACTGAGAGAGGCAAGAGAGGAGATTGCTGGATGCTTGACCAAGATTTTTGTACCCTTGCTAGCCACTGGAAAGGTCTCAGAGGATTGGCAAGTGGCTAATGTTGTTGGTTAATGTTGCTGTGTTTAAGAAGGAAAATAGGGATAATCAAGGAAATGTCAGACCAGTGAGTCTCACGTCAATGGTTGGGACGCTATTGGAGAGAATTCTTAGAGAAAGAATTTATGTGCATTTAGAAAGTTTGGGCTAATTAGGCACAGTCAGCGTGTCTTACTAACTTGACTGATCACCTTCATCATCTCCTAAAAAAAGTTTCAGTTTGGGCTAGAGCTGTGGATGTTGTCTGCATGGATTTTAGCAAGGCTTTTGATAAGGTTCCTCATGGAAGGCACATCCAGAAGATTAAGATGCATGGGATCCACGGTGACTTGGCCTTGTGGATTCAGAATTGGATTGCCCATCGAAGGCAGAGGGTAATGGTGGAAATGTATTTTTCTGGCTGGAGGTTCATGCGTAGTGGTGTTCTGCAGGGATCCATACTAGGCCCTCTGCTGTTTGTGATATATAGATATCTTGGATGAAAATGTAGATGAGTGGGTTAGTAATTTTGCAGATGATACAAAGATCGGAAGAGTTGTGGATAGTGTAGAAAGTTGTCAAAGGATGTAGTTGCAGATCAGTTACAGATATGGGTGGAGAAATGGCAGATGGAGTTTAATCCAGGTAAGTATGAGGTATGTTTGGGAGATCAAGTATAAAGGAAAAGTATACAGTTAATAGCAGGACCCAGAACAGCATTGTTGTACAGAAGCATCTTGAGGTTCAAGTCCATAACTCCCTGAAAGTGGCTATGCAAGTAGATAGGGTGGTAAAGAAGACATATGGCATGCTTGCCTTTATTGGTCATGGAGTTGAGTACAAGAGTCAGGGTGTCATGTTGCAGCTTTATAAGACTTTTATAAGGCCACATTTCGAGTGTTGCGTTTGGTTCTGGTTACCACATTACAGGAAGGATTGTGGAGGCTTTGGAAAGGGTGCAGAAAAGCTTTACCAGGACGCTGCCTGGATTAGAGGGCATGAGCTATAAGGAGAGGCTAGAAAAACTCAGGTGGTTTCCTCTGGAGTGCTGGAGGCTGAAATGAGACTTGATAGAAGTCTATAAAATTATGAGATGCAAAGATAGCATGGATGGTCAGAATCTTTTTCCCAGAGTTGAAATGTCTAAAACTAGGAGGCATGCATTTAAGGTGAGGGGAGGGAAGTTCAAAGGAGATGTGAGGTGTAAGTTTTTTACACACAGAATAGTCGGAGTCTAGCACATACCGCCAGGGGTGGTGGTGGAAGCAGACATGATAAGGGCATTTAAGGCACTTTTAGATAAGCACATGAATATGCAAGGAATGAAGGGATATGCACCAAGGGCAGGCAGAAGAGAATCGATTAATTTGACGTCATGTTTAGCACAACATGGTGAGTCAAAGGGCCCGTTCCTGTGCTGTATAGTTCTGTATTCTATTGTATGTTTAATTTTGTAATTATCCATTTTTAAACATCCATCAGTTGTGTTTCCGCAGCTAACTATCTATTCAGCCACCCCCAGGATGCCCTGTCAAAATCAGTATTTTCTCTTCACCTTGTGAATCAGTCTAGTAAGCCACTCCAATTCTCTTCCTCATAACTATGGTTTTAACTCAATTCTCCAAAATGCTTTCTGGCCCGTAACCCTCGATGCCCTTGCTGATCAAAAAACGTCTAATTCAGCTGCAGTGTATTCACAGTCCCAGTCTCCACTTACTTTCTTGGTTAGTGAATTCCAAAGAAGAATGACCCTCTGTGAGAAGAAGTTCGTCTGTCTTTAATGGACAGATTCCCTCATGAGGGAAGCATCCTCACTGTGTCCACCCTGTCAAAACCACTTAGGACTTTACAGAAATTCTTTATTAACCTGTTTGAGATATGTTATGCCACACCTCTTGTAAAAAGATAACATTCCATTTACCGTGGTGGCTGCATTCTGAGCTTTTGTGATACTACATTGAAGAGGGAACCATCTGATAACAGAACATGCTCAATTTGTTACCTTCACCTCTCATCTTTTTTCTGCATTTATTCAGGTTGGTGACCAGATCAGAATATTATTGAGACAATGGTTTGCACTGGGCATTTTGCGGCAGCCATCGGCACTGACAGGAGGGGAGTGTACTGACAGGAATCCAGCAGGTATGAACCCTCACCACTCTGCGCCATTCTGAACCAGTGGTGTGTAGTTGCCCCTTCAAAAACTGCTCTGGGTATTCACTGGGTGCTCTGTTTCACATCTTGCCTCTTAAAGGTGGAATCTTTTGATTTACGATGGAAGGAAATGCGGAATTCTGAGTTTGCCACACAGGTTTCAGATAGACACCACGCATACAGATGCATGAACACATGCGCACACACATACATGTGCACATGTTCAAATCGATGCATGCACACACACATTTCTGCATACATGCATGCATATTCACATGCACGTACATAGACATACACATACAAGTGTACAACTTAGGAGTAGAGGTAAGCCATTAAGCTCTTCAAACTTGCACCACCATTCAATGGGGTAATTTTATGATTTTGTATTTGTTTATGTTTTGAATTCCATATTTTGAATTCAGGTCTTTCCCTGCAAGCTTAGAATCTTGTTCGGCAAGAGAATTAATCCATTCTACTTCAAAAATATTCACTGACTTTGCCACCTTCTCTGGCAGAGAGTTCTAAATCCAAGCAATCCCCTGAAACAGCAACAATTCTCGTCATCTCTGTCCTGAAAGGGGAGCCCCTTTTTTTTTAAACTGTGCTTCTGTTGGGTTAACAGGTTTTATTCATGGTCAATTCGTTTCTTCCCAGCAATTGTGCCCATTGTTTTGAACTTTCATTTCAGAGTTGATTTCAATTGGCTCCTATTTTAAATTAAAATGTTACATTTATTTATCCCCTTAAACTTCAATTAAATTTCCCTAATTTCAGAAACAAATCTGTCCAAGGGTGGTGGTTTTAAACATTGTATTTATATTGGAGACGCAAGTGATTACGTCCGTTCAGGGCTCCCCTATTCGCAAATATTTTCAATCAACGAACTTCATGTTGTGTTCTCAAAACCTGTTTAAAACACAAAAACAAACAAACAAACAAAAAACGCTGTGACTCTACAGTGAGTTAATAATGTCCAAACATACCTATAAATTTAGAAATCAAAAATCCAGTCCTGTTCAAAATCGCACATCTGACCACCCAAAAGGTTACGGGGTAGTGATAGTGGGGATTTCAACTTTCCAAGCATTAACTAGAGTAGTTAAAGTGTGAAAGGTTTAGAGGGAATGGATTTCTTAAATTGCATTCAGGAGAGCTTTTTAAGTCAGTCGAAGGTCCTGTAAAAATGTGGACATCCTGGATTTAATTTTAGGTAATGAAATGATTGAAATATTAGTTGTTGAGCATTTTTCAGACAGAGATCATAACTCCATTATATTCAAGATTGTGATAGAAAAAGGATGGGCCTAAAGTCAGCGTTCTAAACTGGGGAAAATACTGATTTTTGATAAGATCAGGTATGGTTTTCCCATAGTCGACTGTGCGCCCATGTTAAGGTAAAACCTTGTCAGAGCTTTGGGGTGCATTCAAGAAGGGAATAAGGAGGGTACAGCTCCAACATTTCCAATGGCAGTAAACAGTGGAATCAAACAAATCCAGTTGAGCCCTGGATGTTGAGAAATATACAGGATGAGGAGAAAAGGGGATGCGTATGGAAGATACTGAGGGCTTAATACAATAGAAACCTTAGCGGAGTAAAGAACATGCAAAAGGGAACTGAAAAAGGAAATTTGGAGAGCAAAGTGGGGACATGAAAGGATAATAGCGAGTAAAATAAAGGAAAACCTTCAATCATTTTACACATACATTAAGGTTAAAAGGATGACTAGGGAAGGATTAGGACCTGTTAACGACCACACTGGGAATTTGTTCGTGAAGCTGGACGATGTAGATGGGGTTTTGTGACCTGTTTCACTCGTGAGAGGAATGATACGGATGTAGAAATCAGGAAGAAGGATTGTGATATAATTAAAGAAATTAGCATAGAGTGAGAGGAGGTTCTGATTTGTCTGGCAGGCTTTAAAGTAAATAAATCTCCACAGCTGGACAAAATTTATCCCAGGCTGTTGAGTGAGACGAAAGATGTAATAGCGGGGACACTGGCAATAATTTTCAATTCCACTCTGTCAGCAGAATTGCCAATGTGGTACCATTGTTCAAGAAGGGAGGAAGGGATAAACTCGGAAACTACAGGCCAGTTAGTCGAACCCCAGCAGTGGGGATACTATTGACAATTCTGATGGACAGAATCAGTCTGCTCTAGGAGAGGCAGAGATTAATCCAGAATAATCAACATGGATTTGTTGAGAGTAGGTCATGTGTGACCAACTTGATTGATTTTTTTTTTTTGAATAGGTGACCAGTTCTGTAGGTTCAGTAATATGTTTGACATGGTTGACTTGGATTTCAGCAAGACTTTTGAAAAGGTCCCGCATGGGTGTTTGATAGTAAAGGTTAAGAGCCCTTCGGATCCAAGGAAATTTGGCACATTGGATCCAGAATTTGCTGAGTGGCAACAAGCAGAGATTGATGGTCAAGGGTGTTTTTGTGACTGGAAGACAAGGTTCAGTGGTGTTCCGCAGGGATCAGTGTGGCCCATGCTGTTGTGGTATACATAAATGGTTTCAACTTGAACATGTAAGAACTTGATCAGTAAGTTCATGAATGATAAGAAAATTGGTGAAGTGCTGAATAGTAAGGTGGATAGCCTTGGATACAGATGTGTTGGTCAGATGCAGATACGCTTAGTCAGGCTAAACAGTTCAAGGGAGTACATGATGAATGGTAGGACCCTGAGGATCATCGAGGATCATCAAGGATCAGAGGACTTTGTATGTCCATCTTTCCCTTAATGTAGCAGAATAGGTAGATCAATGGTTAAGAAGGCATCTGATGCTTGTCTTTATTAGCCGAGACATAGAGTAAAAGAGTAGGTAGATTATGCCGGAACTGGAGAAAATTTGTTTAGACCACAGCTGTAATATTGTGTTCATCTTGCGATCCACATCGTAGGATGAAGGTGATTGCATTAGAGATGGTGCAGAGGAGCTTTAGCAGGGTATTTCCTGAGCTGGAGAGTTTTAATTATGAAGAGAAATTGGACAGAAAGGGATTGTTTTTCTTGCAGCAGAGGAGACTTGAGGGAGAACAGGAATGAGATGCTTGAAATTATGGGGAATTGATAGGGTAGACAGGAAGGAACTTTTCTCCTTCGTGGAAAGTTCAATGACCAGAAGGTATAGATTTAAGGAAATGGGTGGGAGGTTTGGACAGGAATATAAAGAATTTTTTTATCTCAAGAGTGCTGGGAATCTGGAATTCACTGACTGAAAGGGTCTTTATTCTTTATTTATTCATTCATTCATGGGATGAGGGCATTGCTAGCTAAGCAGCATTTATTGCCCATCCCTAATTACCCAGAGGGCAGTTAAGAATCAACCACATTGCTGTGGGTCTGGAGTCACATTTAGTCCAGACCAGGTAAGGATGGTAATTTCCTCCCCTAAAGGAGGAAAAGACATTAGTGAACCAGATGGGTTTTTCCTGATAATCGACACTGGATATATGGTCATCATTAGACTTTTAATTCCAGATGTTTATTGAATTCAAATTCCATCACGTACCGTGGCAGGATTCGAAACTGGGTCCACAGAGCATTATCCGGGTCTCTGGGTTAACAGGCCGGTGACAATACCTCTAGGCGTTGCCTCCCCAGTTGCAGCAGAAGTCCACTTAACATTAAAGAGGTATTTAGATGTGAACTTGTGATGCCAAGATACATAAGGCTGTGTGTTCAAAAATAAAATATTTAGGTGCTTGTTTTTGACCAACACAGACTGGCTGGCCTGAAGGGCTTTTTTTGTGCTGTGGACCTCTATGACTCGATAATTCTAAGATTTAAAAGCTGTGAGCAGAAACCGATAACTATTTGCGGTTCTAAGACAGGTCGGGTCAAATCATCAGGTTACAGTCACATTGTAGCTCGTTTTAGCTTCTTTTTGATCATAGTGCTGTTTTGCAATTTTGTTTTTCTCCAGGAGACCAGAACAAACATACATGTTCAAATTGGATGTCTGCCAAATTTTCAATTATCTACATTTTTGAAAAACAGTTAATACCACTTTCAAACTTTTGTCGTAACTTTTGCCTTCTTTCTCAAATCAATTTTGAATTAGTGATGCTTTTGGATTCGGTACTGATTTCAGTTGAATATAAGGAATGTTCTCAGTGTAACAGCCATGGGACTCTCTGTGAATGCACTCAGTTTTCACGTGGAGCTTTATTATCTTCGTTGGGGTGAGTGGACCTGTGCAGGGTTTTCAGCTAAACCTTAACTGTGCCTGAGTGTCCTACTGCCCCTGGGTGACACAGTATTTTTTTTTCTCACTATATGTAAATAAAACAGTGGGGAAAATGCTCATATTTATTCCTGACATTACCTTCCTTGCCTTGTGAGCATTCCCTGTTGCTGTCTGTTCACAGAGTTCTACTTGACACGTTTTGATTTTGAAACTACATCCCCCTCAAGTTTCCGTCTTTGCCCGTCTTCCATTTGGAGAAGACAGCTCTCTGACTACCAGTTTTCTACACAAACTGCCTTATGAGGACCCCCCTCTGTGTCTGAGCACTTGTTGATATATCCTGTTTCTCGGGAGCTACTCTGTGTGAATTATTCTCATCTCACTTCTGTTTTGTCCATGTTTGAACTAAGCTATAAGGATTTCAGGAGTTTGGGTGGCGATGACAGAATAAAATCCTAGGGTCAGTGAACAGTTTATTGCTAAATAAGTGCTGCTTGACAGCACTGTTGATGATCCCTCCATTACTTTACTGATGATCAAGGAGAGACTGATGAAGCGATAGTTGGGAAATTTGTGGATATCTTGTGATTTCTGTGTACTGGACATAGCACAGCAGTTTTTCACATTGTTGGGTGCATGCTGGTGTTGTGGCTGTACTAGACCAGGTTAGGTAGGGATGCAGCAAGTCAAGACTAATATCGTATTATCGTCAGGGACCATAGCTTTTGTTGCTTTCAGTTTGTTGTTATCAGCCATTTCTTGTTATCACGTAAAATTAAAACTGCTCGCTTTTTGATACATTTATCCAGGTTTTCTGCAGGATCGTAGCACCACTTGTACCCGGAGTGTTAGAGATCTGACTGCCAGTTGCGAGATGCTGGCCTCACTGAATGCCCTCAAGTATTTTGAGAACATGTACTTATTATCGGTGAGGCTGAGATTATCTTGTCTTTCTATCAGTGACAGCTATAGTCAGTTTTGTGTTATCCTGGACCCCTCCAACCAGAATGCTGTATCAGTTTGAACTGAAAACAAAAAATCCTGGAGATCACAGCAGGTAAGGCAGCATCCGTGCAGCAAGCTAATGTTTAGAGTCCAGAGCTCTCATGAAGAGTCATATAGACTTGAAATGTTAGCTTGCTTTCTCTCCATGGATGTTGCCTGACCTGCTGTGATCTCCAGCATTTTTTGTTTTCAGTTCAGATTCCAGTGTCTGCAGTAATTTGCTCCTGTGCTGTATCAGGTGACCTTCTTGCAGTTCCCCCAGTATAACTGCATGACTCACTGACCAGAAGGAATTCTGATGTTAGCCGGCATCCGTCACTCTAGCGTTACCAGCTAACTTGTAGACATCATAGTGGTAGCATCACTGGTTGAAGCACTGTTTAGATAGAAGTCATTGTATTCAATTCCACTCATTGATCTTTGGAAATGAGTTAGTCACTACTGAAGCAGAAAAGCAGTCGATATCACTTTCCAAAAAGTATCCTTCTTGCTGACCAGCGTTTTTGACTTGCAGCATGACCGGGGTCCTGGGTCATGCCATCTAACACCCGTTTTACCACAAGTTATGTTTATGTACTGTCTTTAACATTACAAAACACCTGAAGGCACTTCGTAGGGTTTTTCGCAACAGTGTATTGCATCAAACCATGCAAAGGTATATTTGGAATGACTCAGTGAAACTCAGTTTTAAGTACTTTCTTGAAGGAGAACGAACAGAGGCAGGGGTTGCTGGAGAGGATTCCAGAGTTTCAGGTTCAGGCAGCTGAAGGTGCAGTGAAGACATCTGGAGGAATGAAATACAGGATACTCAGCTTCTGACAATGGAAAAGCATGAAGATTGTGCTGGGAAGTAGTGTTGAGTGAGGTTACTGAGGTGAATAGAGTCAGAGGGGGCCCACAGCACAGAAAAAAGGCCCTTCAGCCCATCGAGTCTGCACCCTTCAAAAATAAGCATCAAATTCTAGTCCCATGTTTCAGCACATGGCCCATTACCTTGTTTGCCTTGGCATCCCATCTAAATACTACTTTAATATTATGAGGGTTTCTGCCTCTACCACCCCTACAGGCAGTGGGTTTTAGAGTCTCACCAACTTCTCGGTTTAAAAAAAATAGATTTCCTAACATCTATTCTAAACCTCCTGTGCCTCCTGGTCATTGATCCCTTCACCAGGGGAAAATGTTCTTTCCTGTCAATGCCCTCATACATTTTTACGTCTCAATCATGTTCCTGTCTCAATCTGCCCAATCAGTCTTCATATCTAAAACTTTCCAGTCCAGATAACATCTTGGTGAATCTCCTTTGCTCCTTCTTTCCCATGCTATCACATCGCTCCTCTAATGTGTGTTCCAGAAATTCTGTCAATACTGTAGCTTTGGCCTAACCGCCATTGTATTGTGTTTCAGTATAACCAACCTTTCTTAATTTCTATACCTTGTCAAATAAAAGCAAATATGTCATATGCCTTGTTAATCACTTTATCTACTTGTCCTGCTACCTTAAGGGAGAAATGGATGTGCACACCAAGGTCCCAATGATCCTCAGTGCTTCCCAGATCCTACTGTTAAAATAGTTCCTTGTTTTGTTTGTCCTGCCCAAACATGTCAACTTACATTTGTCCAGTTTGAATTCCATTTACAATTGACCAGCCACAGTAGGGTGTTGCTTTGAAGGGTCGGGGAAGTTTCAACGTTGATTTGTGTTATTAAGCTGAGTGGAAAACCCATGAATTGCAGCAAGAGGGCAGATGATGAGTCAACGGTTGCTGCAAGTCAGGCCAGCAGCAAAGTTTTAGCCAGGCTTTGGATTTACACAGATATCCATTCCATCAGTCTTGTCATGGGGTCCAGGGAGGGTAAATGGTTTGACTCTGATTGAACCTAGCACAAGATTTAAACTGATCTCTTCTTGCTTTTGTTTTACAGACTCCAAATATTACCAATATGGAGAACTTGGTAAAGCAGTTCTATTGCAAAAAGATTTTAATTCTGATTTCCAACTTGATATAGTATCTCTGTATCTCCAACTCTCACTCTCCCCCGATCTGTCTCCTTGTTTACCTCTGTAAATCTCTGCTTTATTTCTTTCTTCCTCTGTTACTTCCATTTCTTAGTCCCGCTCCAGATTTCGTCTGTCTTGTTTGTTTAGGTCTCTTTTGACTTTTTGCTCATCTATTTCTCTTCATTATTTGCATCCTTTTTAATTCACAGGATGCGTGTGGTGCTGACTAGGCCAGCGTTTATTGCTAATTCCTAACTGCCCAGAGGGCAGTTGAGACTCACTCACATTAGATAAGCCTGGAGAACTTGTAGGCCAGATCAGGAAAGGACAACTGATTTACTTCCTTCAAGGATATTTGCGAATCCAATAGATTTTTGCAACAATTGGAAATGGTTACATGAGTTTCCCCTTATTTGAGGAGGGATGTAGATTCATTGAAGACAGTTTGGAGGAGGTTCACAAGATTGATTCCAGAGATGAGGGGTTTGCTTCTGAAGACGGATTGAACAGCTTAGAACTAGACTCGCTAGAGTTTAGAAGAGTGAAAAGAGATCTAGTTGAGGCATAAGCAATGCTAAAGGGGATTGACAAAGTAGTCATGATGCAGATGTTTCCCTTAGTGGGGCAATCTAGAATGAGGGGTTGCAGTTTTAGGATTGGGGTAGCAGATTTAAAACAGATGAGGAGAAGTTACTTCTCTCAAAGAGTCATAAAATGGTGGAATTCATTATCCAAGTGTGTGCTGGAGGCTGCGACATTGAGTGAATTTAAGAACAAAATAGATACATTTTTAATTAGTAATAGGTTGAAGGATTGTGGAGAGCAGGCAGGAAAGTGGAGCTGACACTAAGATAAACTCAACCATGATTATATTGAATGGCAGCGCAGGCTCGAGAGGCTGAATTGTCTACTACTTATTCTTATGTCCTATTTCGCCACCCGTCCTGGTGGAATCAAACCTGTGTCCTCAGAATGTTGGCCTGGAAGTCTGGATTGTTAGCCCAATGACATTATCAGGATGTCGCAGCCTCTCTCTGCCTCCTTCCTCCCTGCTCTGTCTTGCCCTCTCACACCCTCTTGCTGTCGATCACGCACTTCTTTCATTCCCTACTCTCCCCTGCTCTCGTTTCTGGTTTCTGTCACTTGTTCCTTCCCTGTTTCGTCAATCCTTTCATTATTTTGTCTTTATCTCCTTTCCCCTTTCTCTGTTTCCTTGTCTATCTTTTACCTTGTTTTCTTTTTCCTCCCATTTTTTCTCTCTATCCCACCTTTCTCTCTCGTTCCCTTTTTTGTCTCTCTCCCATCTTTTTCTGTTTCCCTCTGTGTCTCATTCTTTCCCTGTCTCTGCCTGTCTGTCTCTTTCCTCATTTTCTTTCTTTCCTGACAGCCTGCTTGCTCTTTCCATTTCCTACTGTGTGCTCTCTCTAGCTCTTCCTATCTTTCTTTCCCTATTTATACCCTCCCTACTAGTTTGCCTGTCTCTCTGTCTCTCTCTGTGTATCTCTTCCTCCCTTCCTCTCTCTGTCTGACCCTTCTCTATTTGGTATGGTTGCAAAAAAGTTTAAGAAAAATGTGTGAAAATTTGAAAATTGTTCTTACAAAACTGCATGGAAAATGTGAAGATTTGAAAAGTGTGAAACCATTGTGGTAAATGTTCAAATTCTTGAAAAATTGCGTGTTGTGTTTGAAAATACTTCCAATAAGAAAACAAATCCTGCAAAAAGTGAAAATTCCAACTTGTTGAAAACATGTTAGTAAACACACGGTTAAAGTTTTCGAGAAGATTTGTAGCTTGGGTTGTGTATAAGGTTGTAGACATGCTCGCTGAGCCGGTAGGTTTGGTTGCAAACGTTTCTTCACCCTTCTAGGTAACATCGTCAGTGTGCCTCCTGCGAAGCATCGGTGTTCTGTCTTGCTTGTTATTTATATGCCTCGGTTTTCTGGGGTGATTGGTATTACACCCGGTTTTGTTTCTCAGTGGTTTATACACCGGGTCTAATTCATTGTGTTTGTTGATGTGGTTCTGGTTGGAATACTAGGCCTCCAGGAATTCCCTGGTGGGTCTCTGTTTGGCTTGTGTGATTATTGATGTGTTGTCCCAGTCAAATTTGACTGGAACAACACATCAATAAATGAATTCGACTGGGACAACACATCAATAATTGCACAAGCCAAACAGAGTCACATCAGGGAATTCCTGGAGGCCTGGTATTCCAAGTGGAACTCCGTCAACAAACACAGTGTACAAACCACTGACAAACAAAACAGGAAGTTATACCAATCATCCCAGCAAACCGAGGCATATAAATAACAAGCAGGACAGAACACTGATGCTTTACTGGAGGCGAGCTGACACCGGTTGGGCGAGCATGTCTACAACCTCAAACACATAGTTAGTTTATAGGGAAAATGAGAGCAATGTTGTGAAAAGGGTCAGAAAGTGCATATAAGAAGTGAATATAAAAATGCTTCCTATTTGCAAACACGTAAAGGGAATAAGGTAACATTTGATAATATGTAAAAGGTTATAACAAAATGTGTTTTGCATTAATGGAGGAGTAAAGTTGTGAAAAATGAGTGTAAAAAGTACAAGTGAATTAATTCCACAATGTGCCTAATAATGTTTCCTCTAAGAAATAAGGTTAGGGAGATATTTGAAAAAATAAATATTGTTTGAGAATTTTGTGCAAAGTGAAAATTTAAAGAACACAGCACTATATAGGACTGTCTGAGAGAGATTTTAAATCTGGGATGTGGTGTATAATAAAAGAGAAGTCCATTGGAATTGAAAGGTCCAAGTAAAATAATAGTATGTAATGGAAAGACGGTAGTTATCCAACATGCTAAACAAACTTTTTAAAAGTTAATTCATCCTGGATAATCTTGAGTATTTCTGAGCTATCAGAACCTGAGTAGCCGACTTAGGATGATGAGGCATCCTGTACCTGATATTCATACTCGTGGGTTTTGAAATGACCTTTCCGAGGAGCAGAGTACAGTGCAGCAGGGACTGTGGTAGGCTGTGTGATCTTGATGTGAAAGGACAGTGCTTTCAACATCTACAAGTGAATCGCCTAAAATGGGTCCTTGGGTGACATGTGTTCCAGATGAATGAAGTAAGTGAGATGAAGCAACAATTGTTGGACAAGGCGACAAATCATACTGTAAGTTTGAATATTCATTACATTTTCAAGATGGTAACCAAAAAGTACAGCTCATGGACTGGCAGAATGGGTTATAAAACCTGGAAAGTCATAAAGCACAGTCGACTTGCACCTTGCTTTTTTTTTTCTTTCTTTCTTCATGTCTGCCTGGTCATTTTCTTATGGTCCTGCAAAACTCAAATGTCACCAATATAGACATGTTTACAACAGTTCTGTTGTTAATTTCAATTCTAATCTGTACCTTTCTGACCTCTGTTTTTTCCTCCTTTCTGTGCCTCCTTCTCTGCGTACTCCCTTTTCACTCCCTGCAGACTTCTGCCCATTCCTTGCAGGCCCCTCATTTACTATGGCTCCTTCCCATATGCATGCCTCCCTTGCTGCTTAGTCTGTTTCTCTTCTCTCTCTCCCTTCTCCCCCTTTTTTCACTCTGTCTCTTTCTGTGTTTGTCCTCTGTGTGTGTTTGTCTCTATCTGTTTCTCTTGCTTTGTCTTCCTTCCTGTACATGACACTCTGTTACAATATCTTTCTACATCATTTGATCTCTATTTCTGTCTTTCTGTATGTCAGTCTGCACCTGCTTTTATCATGTGCTCACCTCATATCTCCCTCGGTGCAGTCTCTGTACATCATCTTTCTGTCCCCCTGTCACTCTTTCTTGTCTCTCCAATTTTTTCTCTCACTCCCTTTCTCCATTTCTTTTTTTGTTCCTGTGCCTCATCTCTCCCTCTGTCTTTCCTTACACTATCTCACTTTTTCTGATTGCTGTCTTTTCAGTGTTTTTCCCTTTTTTTTTTATCTGTCTCTCTGCTGCACCCAGAAATGTATTTTTTCATTGTTTCTAAACCTGCTCTGTGCCTGCATGTTTTTTTTTAATTGTCTGTCCTTGGGCTTTGAGTCACTGGCAATGTCAACTTTATTGCCATCCTTTTACGCATGTGGTGATGAGTTTTTATGATAGTTCAATTGGGATCTGATTATTATGAATATGCTAGGCACTTTTTCCAGAGATGATGAATGAATTGAATGTAAATTCCCTCAGTTGCCTTCGCATTACTGCTCCACTACTTTCATACTGCCAACCACTTTTAATGTTTGATGAGATTGAGTAGGGAGAGCTTTACTCCATGTTTAACTCTGTGCTCTGCCAGTCTTGGGAATGTTTGATTGGCCATTGTAAAAGCAGCTTAATTTTAATCCTAAAGTTGTGTTATACGTTCAGTGAGATTGATTGATGGGGAACAGTGTAGAGCAATCTTTAACCTTGACTTTACATGCGCTGAGAATGTTTGATGGGATTTTATGCAGATAGAACTTCATTTGGTGTCTAATCTTGGTTATATTCCGTACGTGGTTCTTGCTTTGCTGTAACTTGTATCTAACCACTGATTAGTGCCTGGAGATGTGAACGAATACCGGAGTCAGTAATATATTGTCTGTTCTTCTTTCGGCTTGCAGGTTCATATTGTAGTTGAAGATAAAGATGTGACAGCACCGTGGGTGTCAAACAATACATGCATGAATGTGGTATCAGAGGTAAGGGATAAGACACGAGAAGGGAGATGGGAAATGCACGGTTCTCCTTGGTGTGACAACTTGATGGATCAATAGGACAGGCAACCAAAAGGAAGCATAAATCAGGCAGTCCCAGTCAGCTCTTTAACTGCAAGGGGCAGCACAACTGAGCCTGAACCATCAGTCAGTGAGAAGCTGCACTCATCTTGGAGTATGTTTGCATCCATCTTGCAGGAACCTCACTCCCACCTTAGAAAGCAGAAGACTGAACGTACTCTCCTTGCCCCATCAATTTGTATGGTGCCTGTCCCAGACTAGGGTGGAGGCTGTGGCTCCACAGCAGCTGTCACTCCATGTCAAAGTACTGGTCTGTGAAACAGCTTTATACTGTGAGCCTGCCCCACATTATTCCTTGATTCCCGCTTTAAACATCCTAGTTATTTGGTTTTGGTCTGTCACTGGCATTTCAGAACATTGGAATATGCCAACTGTTACAATAAGATGCAAGTTGCTGGGTTCTGAGAGAGTGATGGCCATATGTACAAGATAGGAACAAGAGTAGGCCATTTGGCCCTTTCAGACTGCCCCACCATTCAATATGATCATAGCTGATCATGCAGATCACTACCCTGTTTCTACTTTCTCCCCATCCCCTTGATCCCTTTAGCCCCAAGAGTACATGTAACTCTTTCTTGAAAAGGTTTAACGTTTTGTCCTTAACCACTTTCTGTGGCAGGGAATTCCATAGGCTCACCAACTAAGGAAAATTCCTGTCATCTCAGTCCTAGCTGGAACCCCCTGTTTCCTTGGACTGTGACCGCTGGTTCTAGAAGACCCTGTCATCTGTGTTTATCTTGTCTAGTCCTGTTATAATTTCATAGGTTCCTAATAGATCCCTCCCTCATTCTTGAAAACTCCAGTTCTAAACCTTCCAGGCTGTCTTAAGAGACAGTTCTGAGTCCCGGGAATCAGTCCGCTAAGTCTTTGTTGCAGAACATTTTCCTCTAATAAAGAAATCAGAGCTACATATGATACTCCAGATGTGGTCTCCGCAAGGCTCCTGTAAAGTTGCAGCAAGACATCCCTCCTCCTCTGCTTGAATTCTCTCACTATGAAGTCCATTTGCCTCCTTCATGCCCACTACACCTGCATGCTTACTCTCATCAACTGGTGTACATGGACACCAAGATCTCGTTGCACCTCCCCCTTTCTCAAGTTATCACCATCGAGATGATAATGATCTGCCTTCATTTTATTTGCTCCCATTATACCTCATCTTCCATGCATTTGCCCAATCATTCAAGTGTGCAAATCACTGAAAGCATCTCTGCATCCCATCCCAACTCACCCTACCGCTTAGCTTTGAGTCATTTGCAAACATGGAGATGTTACATTTCTTCCCTCATCATAACTCTCGAGTAATGGGTATGGAATTTTGTGAGAAGTTGGTGATACAAGACAGTACGTTTGACATTCACACCTGTGGGAAATGACAGATTTTAAGTAGAACTCATAAATTCTACAACAATTTGAAAACCTGAGGTGGAGGAAAGGGTGAATCTGTTTGATCTATCTTTCAGCAACACTCCGTGAAGGGTTTGCACTGCTACCTGATGTCCAGTTCCAGCAGTGTAGCTGTCTTTTCTACACATCTGATTCAATTACATTTGCTGCTTTTTGTTCCAAACTGACCAGTCCATTTATAGTTTCCTGCAAGATGATAGCTTTCTTCTGTTTACTCCTTCTCAAATTATTCCTCATTCCCAAATGCCTTTGAGAAAGATTGAGCTTGTTCTGCTGCATTCTTGATTAATCTGCTACATTCTCTACCTTACCCTCCACTGTCTGTGTCCCGATTTGCAGCAAGTCTGGCTCATCAATTATCTCTCTGCTAGCTGAACACACTGAAATATATGTATTTAAATCCCACCATGGACTTGTGCGTTTCTGTCTCTATAACCTGTCTCAGTTCTATAACTCTTTGTCATCTTTAATACTTAACCCTCTGTCAAATACCTCTGTGCCCTCGTCCTGATTTCCTTAACCTCTCCCAGCCGACAGTTATCACACGTATCTTCGAATCTTCTCATTACGTTATCCTTCTCTGTCTCAACCCTACTTCAGTTGTACAGTTATCTACGTTATCTTGAAGTACTCATCTCCATGTTCCATTACCTCCACAACTGACTCACAACACTACAGCACAAAAGCAACATATTGCAGATAGTGCTGGAGGGCTGAAACAAAAACAGCCCTGGAGAAACTGTGCGGGTCTGGCAGATTGTTAACCGAGGATGTCAACTTTGTCTCACACTCCACAGACCCACTCGGTTTCTCACTCACTGCAATCTCTCTAACCCCTTTGTCAACTTTAAATCCTGTCCCTGTTTTGTCTGTGACCTTGCACCTCCCTATACCTGTAAATTCCAGCTTTTCAGCCATCTGAGGTCATTGCCGCTCTCCATCAGCTGTGGCTCCTTGTTGATATCCGATTTCCTTCACCTTGGAATTGGAGGCAACCGTTCTGCTGCCTGGATGTGGAGCTTTGGAAATCCCTGTCTAAAGCTCTCCAATTATCTTTACTCCTTTAAGATGCTTGTCAAAGCTTCCTTTGGATAGTATTTTCCATTCCCTGTCCCAATTGTCCCTTTCTGTCTCTCCATGTCAGTTATTCGTCAGTAGCATTCTTGTGCAATTTTGTGGTTTTTTTTAACACAAAGTATGCTTTAGAAATGTGAATTTTCATTACTGTATTGTGTTGCAATGACTGAAAGTTGCTGTTTCTATCAGGTGACCTATCACATCACATATGACGGATATCAGGGTATCATTGGTGCCGTGGTGGCCTTTGGCTTCACTGATGTCCCGCTGTCTACCACCAAGATCCAGCAGAGATTTAATGTTTTCTTCCTGAGGGTAGGTGTAAGATCCAGATTCCTCCTTTATCCATCTTCTATTCGCCTCCCCCTCTCTCCCTATTTATTTCAGAATCTCCTTCTCCTTCCCCTCCCCCATTTCTGAAGAAGGGTCTCGACCCAAAACGTCAGCTTTCCTGCTCCTCTGATGCTGCTTGGCCTGCTGTGTTCATCCACCTTGTTATCTCAGATCCTCCGAGATCAAACTGTCAAGAGCAACAAGGACAAATCTAACCAGACCAATTACCACCCCATCAGTTGACTTTCTATTATCAGTAAAGTGATAGAAGGTGTCATTAACAGCAGTAAGAAGCAGCACTTACTTATCAATAACCTGCTCCCTAACGTTCAGTTTGGGCTCTGCGAAGGCAATTCGGCTGCTGAACTTGTTACAGCCTTAGTTCAAGCATGAACAAAAGAGCTGAATTCCAGAGGTGAGATGAGAGTGACTACTTTTGACATCAAGGTTACATTTTACTCAAGAGTGGCATCAAAGAATCTGAGTAAGCAAGAAACTCTTTGCTGATTGGAGTCACACCTAGCATAAAGGAAGATGGTATGTTTGTTGATCAGTCATCTCAACAGGAACCCCTTGGGATAGTGTCCTCGGCGGAGCCAACTTAGAATTGTAGAATCTTCAGGCTGTTTCATCATTGATCTTCCATCCATCAGAAGTCGGGATGTTTGCTGATGATTGTACAATGTTCATCACTACTCGAGGCTCAAGATACTAAAGCAGTCCCTGCACAAATACAGCAAAACTTGGAAAATATTGAGACTTGTGCTGAAAGGTTTAAGAAGGCAGCGCACCACCATCATCTCAAGGGCACTAGGGGGTGGACAATAAATGCTGGTCCAGCCAGCAACCTCCACGTCCTATGAATGAATTAAGAAAATAACAAATTCTTACACTATAATGTCCGGGAACTTTGTAGTGTAGTTTATTGTCCACATGTCTCCTGTTTTATTGAGGCAGAGTGTACAGGGGTCTTCTGCAACAGCACAGCAAGGAATGGTCTGCTTTTATAGTTCAGTGATAGACGTTTTACATAAGTTTCCTATTACAGTACTGTGCAGTGCTGTGTTAACAGTCCATATTGATCTCCTCTTAATGGGGATAATTTCTCTGGATGGCAGGATGTTACTATTGGCCCATGTAAGAGTAATGCTGGGTTCAGAACTGTTCACAATAAATGATTTGGATTTAGGGACCAATTGTAATATGTGCTGATAACACCAAACTGGGGACAGTTGTAAGGAGATTGGAAGAAAGGACTTGGACAAGCTAATTGAATGCAATAGAACACAGCAGATGGAATATGATATATACAAGTGTGAAGGTATTTACTTTGGTTGAAATAGACAGACAGGCAGAATATTTCTTATATGGTGAAAGGTTGTGAAGTGCAAATGTCCAAAGGGATCGCGATGTCCTTGACCATCGCTCACTATAAGTTGGCACACAGGTACTGCAAGGGAAGTAATATGTTGGCCTTCATTTCAAAGGGATCTGAGTACAGAAGCAAAAATGTTTTCAGCAGCTTTATTGAGCCTTCAGTTGGAGTAGTTTCTCTTGTTAGAGATGGTCATTGCTTAGCACTTGTGGTACAAATGTTACATTCTATTTACCAGGCTGAGCCTAGATATTGTCCAGGTCTTGCTGCACGTGGACATAAACTGCTTGAGCATCTGAGGAGTCATAAATGGTGCTGAACTTGTACAATTATCAATGAACTTCCCCACTTCTTTTACACCAATGGACTGGGCTCCCTCATCAAGGTGGATGGTGTTATTTGTGGAGCTTGCACATCCAGTGTATAAGATTGAGTGGCATGGGCGGGATGAATAGAAAGCAACTTAATTAAAAGGTTAATAACCAGGAGACATATTAAAGTGAAAGTTGGAGGTTCAGAGGGAATTTGAGGAAAAATGTTTTCACCCAGAGGGTGATAGGGGTCTGGAATGCACTACCTGGGCGAGTCATTGAGGTGGGAAATCTCACAACACCTTCAAAAGTACTGAGAAGAGCATTCGATTTGTCATTAAATTTAAAGCTGTGGACCTGGTGTGGCAAAATGTGACTTAATTTTCACAAGGACTGTGTGGTGGTAAACTCTCTGGATGTCATGCTATTATGATTGGGATAGTATAAGAGTAGTGCTAGGTACAATACCTTGTACTGTCATGGAGGAATACATCTGCTCCAGGTAAATTATCGAGGACAAGGTCAAATAGATTCTTTGCTATTGTTGATTTCCTCACCACCTACTGCAGAGTCATTCTGGGACTCGGGCAATTTGGTCAATTATGGTGCTACTGATCCACCCTTTGTAATGGATCATAAATTCATATAGTACAGAAGAGGACCTTCAGCACATCAAATCTGTACCACCAAAAATGTATTACTACCTACAGTTGTCCACCCTAGGTCCATAGTTTTGAATATGATGACGCATCAAGTGCTCATCTGAGTACTTCTTAGATGTTGTGGGGTTTCCCACCTCAACTACTCTTCCAGGTAGTGCATTTCAGACCCCAGTCCCCTCTGGGTGAAAATATTGTTTTCTCAAATCCCCTCTTAAACTTCTTATCTTTCCCTTTAAAGTGATGCCTGCTTGTTCTTAACTCTTCAGTTAAGGGGAACTACCCTGTCCATGCCCCTCAATCTTATACACCTCTTATTATGTCCCTCCTTAACCTTCTCTGCTCCAAAGAAAACAACCTGACCTTATCCAGCCTCTCTTCACAATTGAAATGCTCCACCCCAGGCAACATCCTGGTGAATCTCTTTTGCACCCTGTTCAGTGCATACACATCCCCCCTATATCCTCCCTCCTTCATGGAGATGTTGAATGTAAAACGCAGTGAACATGAACACCGTCTAAAATACTCTTAAGTCAATGCTGCAAAGCAGAAATCCTACTTTAGGAGATGCTAGTGATGGCGAAAGGTGTCTGTCTCAAGGATTTGAACGCCATTGTGGCATTTATGCTGCTAAATGTGAAGCCCTGTGGCCCAAATTTCAATATATTGGATGGTGTATTGTCATGAGTGGGGTTGAAATTAAATCACAAACTAAATGGGAAAAGCAGAATGTTACTGGTTTTGGAGAGGTGTAAAGTTCATTCATGAAATATACAGTTTAAAAAAAAAAGAAAAAGAGTGGGTGGCACGGTGGCACAGTGGTTAGCACTGCTGCGTCACGGCACCAGGAGCCCGAGTTCGATTCCAGCTTTGGGCGACTGTGTGGAGTTTGCACATTCTCCCCATGTCTGCGTGGGGTTCCTCGGGTGCTCCGGTTTCCTCCCACAGTCCAAAGATGTGCAGGTTAGGTGGATTGGCCATGCTAAATTGCCCATAGTGTTCACAGTATTTACAGGGCAGCAAGCAGAAGTCGGCATGAATCTTCAGTTACAGTACGGTGAGGAATAGTGGAACAGAATCTCCTGTTAGAGTGAGTGACAACTTGCCCAGGTAATGTGCTATATTACATAGGCAAACAGTGTACAGCAGTCTGTTATTACAGTACAGGGACAAACCATCTGCATGGGTCTCCAGTTATGGTAGATTGCTTTACAGTCTTCAGGAGTCTCCAGATATAGTGCAATGAGGAACAGGTAACATGGATCTCCCACTACAACATAGTGTGAGATAATCTACAGGGTGGTATCAGTTTGAATATGTTGATGTACAGTATCTAGGGTTCTCCTGTTAAAGTGCAGTAAAGGACAATCTGCATGTCTCTATTTAAGGTGTATTGTACAGGATTCTCTTGTTAAAATAGAGAAGAATGGGGATCTTTTACAGTGCAGTAAGATGCAGGCTGTTGTTCTCTTATATTTCTGAGAGGAACAGTTTGTGCTGGTTTCCTGTGACAGAACTGTGAGGAACGAAATTTGTGGGTCTCCAGTTACTGTAGGGATGTATCGCCTGCTTTGGTTGCCTGTCAGTACAGTGAGAAATAGTCTGAATGTGTCCCCTGTTATATTGCCATGTGGTACAGTCTTGCATTATTGCCACGTTACAGAGCTGTGCTGCTCGATATTTGGCAGATAAAATTTAACATGGATAAGTACGAGATTATTCATTTTAGTCAGTATCTAAATGGAGAGAAACTTCAGAGTGCTTCAGTACAGTGATCTGGGTGTTCTCGTGCATGATTCTGAGTAGTATATAGGTACAGTAGATAATAGGGAAGACAAATGGAATTTTTGATTTTATTGCGAAGGGAATAGATTATAACAGCAGGGAGCGTTGCTGCAGCTGTTCAAGTGATACTGGACCTGGAGAAATGTGTGCACTCCCTTACCTGAGGGATGTAGTTGTATTGGAGGCAGTTCAGAGGAGTTCACTCAATTGATTCCAGAGATGACAAGTTTGTTTTATGAAGATAAATCGAGAAGTTTAGGCCTATACTCCTGGAGTTTATTGAATTGAATTAGTTTTATTGTCACGTATTCAAATGAGTACAGTGAAAAGTTCACAGTTGCTGCATTACAGCGCTAGCTTCGGTACAAAGGTACCTAGGTACAGATACTTAGGAAACAAAAAAAAAGTAAAGGAATAAACAGTCCAGCATTATAGATCATAGGAATAAATTAGGAAAACAAAGCCGTTCAGAATATCGCTCTTTCTGACCTGGTCCATGCCGGCACCGAACCTCAAAGGAGACCTCCACTACCGCCTGCACTGGACCCACCAACATAGGAGTTGCATCACTTTAGGCACCATCTCTTCACTGCTGAAAATCTTATATATCTCAAACTATTCATTCTTCTCAAGGGGATTGACTAAGTAGATGTAGAGAGGGTGCTTCCTCATATGGGGAGAATCTAGAGTAAAAGGTCATAGTTTTAGGTTAATTGGTAGCAGATTTAAAGCAGAGATGAGGAGAAATTACTTCTCTCAAAGGGTTGTGAATCTGTGGAATTCACTACCCCATAGTGCTGTAGATGCTGAGACAAAGAAAATTACAGTACAGGAACAGGCCCTTTGGCCCTCCATGCCTGCGCCAATCCAGATCCTTTATCTAAACCTGTCACCTATTTTCCAAGGATCTGTATCCCTCTGCTCCCTACCCACTCATGTATCTGTCTAGATACATCTTAAATGACGCTATCGTGCCCGCCTCTACCACGCTTGCAACGTGTTCCAGGCACCCACCACCCTCTGCGTAAAGAACTTTCCACGCATATATCCCTTAAACTTTTCCCCTCACCTTGAAATTGTGACCCCTAGTAATTCAGTTCCCCCACTCTGGGAAAAAGCTTCTTGCTATTCACCCGGTCTATACCTCTCATGATTTTCTAGACCTCATTCAGGTCGCCCTCAACCTGCGTCTTTCTAATGTAAATAATCCTAATCTACTCAACCTCTCTTCATAGCTAATGCCCTCCATATCAGGCAAGTTCCTGGTGAACCTTCTCTGCACCCTCGCCAAAGCATCCACACCCTTTTGGTAATGTGGCGACCAGAACTGTACGCAGTATTCCAAATGTGGTCGAAGCAAAGTCCTATACAACTGTAACATGACCTGCCAACTCTTGTACTCCATACCCCATCCGATGAATGAAAGCATGCCGTATGCCTTCTTGACCACTCTATGCACGTGCGCTGCCACCTTCGGGGTACAATAGACCTGAACACCCAGATCTCTCTGTGCATCAATTTTCCCCAGGACTTTTCCATTTACCACATAGTTCGCTCTTAAATTGGATATTCCAAAATGCATCACCTCGCATTTGCCTGGATTGAACTCCATCTGCCATTTCTCAGCCCAACTCTCCAATCTATCTATATTCTGCATTCTCCGACAGTCCCCTTCAGTATCTGCTACTCCACCAATCTTAGTGTCATCTGCAAACTTGCTGATCAGACCATCTGTGACCTTCCTCCGGATCATTTATGTATATCACAAACAACAGTGGTCCCAACACAGATCCCTGTGGAACACCACTGGTCACAGTTCTCCATTTTGAGAAACTCCCTTCCACTACAACTCTCTGTCTCCTGTTGCCCAGCCCGTTCTCTATCCATCTGGCTAGTACACCCTGGACCGCATGCGGCTTCACTTTCTTCGTCAGCCTACCATGGGGAACCTTATTAGAGGCCTTACTGAAGTCCATGTATGTGACATCTACAGCCCTTCCCTCATCTATCAACTTTGTCACTTCCTGACCTTCCCTGCACAAAACCATGCTGCCTATCACTATTAAGCCCATTTTCTTCCATATGTAAATAGATCCTATTCCTCAGTATCTTCTTCAGCAGCTTCCCCACCACTGACGTCAGGCTCACCGGTCTAGAATTACCTGGATTATTCTTGCTACCCTTCTTAAACAAGGGGACAGCATGAGCAATTCTCCAGTCCTCCGGGACCTCATGCGTGCTCAAGGATGCTGCAAAGATATCTGTTAAGGCCCCAGCTATTTCCTCTCTTGCTTCCCTCAGTAACCTGGGATAGATCCCATCCGGACCTGGGGACCTGTCCACTCTAATGCCTTTTAGAATACCCAACACACTCCCCCCCCCCCCCCCCGCCTTATGCTGATTTGACCTTGAGTAATCAAACATGTATCCCTCACCTCAGCATCCGTCATGTCCCTCTCCTCAGTGAATACCGATGCAAAGTACTCATTAAGAATCTCACTCATTTTCTCTGACTCCTTGCATAGCTTCCCTCGTCCTTGAGTGGGCCAACCCTTTCTCTAGGTACCCTCTTGCTCCTTATGTATGAATAAAAGGCTTTGGGATTTTCCTTAACCCTGTTTGCTAAAGTTATTTCATGACCCCTTTTAGCCCTCTTAATTCCTCATTTCAGATTGGTCCTACTTGCCCAATATTCTTCCAAAGCTTCGTCTGTTTTCAGTCGCCTAGACCTATGCTTCCTTTTTCCTCTTTTCTAGTCTCACAATTTCACCCGTCATCCATGGTTCCCTAATCTTGCCCTTTCTATCCCTCATTTTCACAGGGACATGTCTGTCCTGCACTCTAATCAACCTCTCTTTAAAAGCCTCCCACATATCAAATGTGGATTTGCCCTCAAACAGCTGCTCCCAATCCACATTCCCCAGCTTCTGCGGAATTTTGCTGTAGTTGGCCTTCCCCCAGTTCAGCACTCTTTCTTTAGGACCAGTCTCATCTTTGTCCATCAGTATTCTAAAACTTACAAAATTGTGATCACTATTCCCAAAGTAATCCCGTACGGAAACTTCAACCACCTGGCCAGGCTCATTCCCCAACACAAGGTCCAGTATGGCCCCTTCCCGAGTTGGACTATTTACATACTGCTCTAGAAAACCCTCTTGGATGCTCCTTACAAATTCTGCTCCATCTAAACCCCTAACACTAAGTGAAACCCAGTCAATGTTGGGAAAATTAAAATCTCCCATCACCACCACCCTGTTGCTCCTACATCTCTCCGTAATCTGTCTACATATTCGTGCCTCTATCTCACGCTCACAGTTGGCAGGCCTGTAGTACAGCCCCAACATTGTTACTGCACCCTTCCTCCTATTTCTGACCTCTGCCCATATTGCCTCACTGCTCGAGTCCTCCATAGTGCCCTCCTCAGCACAGCTGTGATAGACTTTGACCAGTAATGCAACTCCTCCACCCCTTTTACCTCCCTCTCATTGAGACGTTGGGTAAATTTAAGGAGGGGATAGATGGGTTTTTAATTAGTTGAGTTGAAGGGTTATAGAGAGTGGGTAGGAAAGTGGAGTTGAGGCTGAGATTAGATCAACCGTGATCGTATCAAATGGTGGAGCAGGCTCAAGGGGCTGAATTGCCCATTCCTGTTCCTAGTTCTTATGTATGTTTACAGTGTCGGTTATACTACAGATTACTGTTCTGCAGTGAAGCCTTTGTGATGTGATTTAATCCTCAATGAGATTTGGCAGACTTTGTCAGATATGATTCAGCAAAGGACTGAACTGTCCTGTTTCTCGTTTGTGATTAGATCATGGAGAGTGGGCCAGCAAAGAGACGGAGTGGGAATCCTGGATATCTGAAAGGAAAACCCATCCTGGCCTTTAATGGTGAAGAGGCTGCATATCCTTTTATAACATGCGGGCTAGAGATTGAAAAATACCAGAGGGAAGATTCTTAATATTGACAATGTGGAACCTTTAGGCACGGGACACTGGTCTGGGTCAGTTCTCACTGTGGACTGGATACACTGCTGGTCAGTCCTCTCCATCTTCCCAGGGCTGGGCCCTTGTCTGAGTCAATTCTCAGTATATCCCTCTGGAGACCAGTTAGTAGGATGGTCAGTCCTGTCTTTATCCTTCCAGGGTTGGCCACTGTGCTGGGTCGATTCTCACTATATCCTCCTGAAGAGCAGATGCTGTGCTGGTCAGTTCATCATGTATCCCACTGTTCACTGGACACTGTGCTGAGTCGGTTTTCACTATCCTGTGAGGAGAGACACTGGACTGGATCAGTTCTCACTGTATTGCTGGGGGACTGGATACAGGACTGGATCAGTTCTCGCCATATCCCCAGGATTTAGACACTTTACTGGTTCAGTTCTCACTGTGTCCACTGGGATCTGGACACTAAGTTGGATCAGTTGGCATAGCATGCTGTCGGGGACTAGACACTGGGCTGGTCACTTCTCACTGAAACCTGCTGAGAATGGGATGCTGGACGAGAGCAATTCTCATTGTATCTCTTGGAACTGGATAATGGATTGGATCAGATGTCACTGTATTCCCTTGGGACTGGAAACTTGTCTGGATCAGTTCTCATGATATCCTTTGGGGAATTGTCACAGAACTGTGTCTGTGTTCATTGTATCCTCTGTAGCCTGAACAGTGGGCTCAGTTGACATGGCAGAGGCTGGATTTCTGCAAATCTGAACCACTAAGTCATGTCATCACGCTTCTTCTGCACACGGGAGGCTTGTGAGGACTCTCTTTGTCACTGAGGAGTGTGATATCTAAACATTTGTTGAGATCCTTGACTATTTATTGCACTAGCTTGACAGTCCTGAAAAGCAGCATGGATGGGTCCTGTTCTCAGTTGCTTCGGAATGACATACTGTTTCAACACAACATGAGAGCTGACTGTTTGTACAGGTGAAACTTTAGGAATCAATTTGCAATCCTCCTTTCAAAAATCAAACCTTTGTCCTGCTCTTCTTGCGTGCTACAAACCAATACCCAACTTCCTTTTCCTTTCTAAAGGCCATCAATGACTCCTTCCTTTGTAAGTGTCAGCAGTGACCAGAAACTGAACTGGAAAAGCCATTATCATTGGGGTCAGGCTGACAAGGGCAGGTCAGAGGTGTTGAATTCTGCACCAAAAATTCCCTATTGTCTATCCAGCATCTACAAGCCACAAGTCAAGAGTGAGAGGCTTGCCCAGATGAATGCAGTTCCAATAACACTCAAGTAGCATCCCCACCTTAAGTACTTTCAGTGATGCACAGTGGTGGCAGTACGTACGATTACAAGGTGTACATCAGCATCTTATCAAGGCTTCTTTGACTGCATCTTCCAAGATCACAAGCTCTACCACCTGGAAGGACAAAGGAAAGCACCAGCAACATGGAAGTTCTGTACAAGTCACACTGCATCCTGACTTGGAGCTGGATCACAGTTCTTCTGCTGTTACTTGGTCAAAATCCTGGATTTCTCTGCCAAACAGCAATGTGGATGTTCCTTCTCTCATGGAATGCTGCAGTTCACCATGAATTTCTCAAGGGCTAATTGGGATTGGTAATAAATTCTGGTCCATCCATCAAAAGCGATATCCTACGAACGAATTGAAAATTCTCTAACTGTGGCATTGCTAAATCCATCCGACTAGGTTATGTCGCTACTGCAGTATCAAAGAACTCTTAAAAGAGGCATAAATGATAAACTATCGGTCAAAAGATAAAACATCCATCCTTGTCCTTTCTAATTTGTCTGGAGTCTTTGCTATGGTTGACCCCACCATCCTCCTCCAAAACTGTTGTCCATTTGAGTAAGACTGCACTCATCTGGTTCCGTTCTTATCTAATTGTCACCAGAAAATCTTCAGTGGCTTGCCATTTAGCTCCAGCATCATTAATCTTGGTGTCCCTCAAATGTTCCTTAGCTCCCTTGTATTTCTCATTTAGAGGCTGTCTTCTCTAGACAACATCTAAATGTATGCTGACAACGTAGCTCTCCCTCACCACCACCACCACCACCAGTTGTTTTGTCCCTCAAGTGTCTATAAATTGTCAGACCGCTTGTCCAAAGTCAATATTAGAGGAGTAGAATATCTTCCAGGGTAATATTGTGAAGGCCTTTAAGAAGTTATGTTCCTATGACTGAACTCCTAGTTTGTGGCAAAAGGCACAAAGACAGTTTCAATCGCCATTGAAACAGACCTCTCCCTGCCAACTGTCTGAAGCAGACTCAGCCTCTTCACAAACTTGCAAGGGAGACAGTCATTGTAAACCGGACGCCCAGGCACATGGGTTTGATTCCCACCATGGTAGTTCATAGAATTTATATTCAGTCATAGATCAGGAACTGAAAGCAAGTCCCAGTGATGGTGACCACAAAGCTGTCACTGATTATTGTAAAATCTTTTTCACAAGGAAGTCTGCCACTCTTACCAGGGCTGACCTACAGGTAATTCCAGATCCACTGCAATAAGTGCCTTTGAAATGCTCCAGCAAGCCATTAAGTTCAGGGCAGTTAGCCATGGCAGCACCCATGAAATAGTTTTCTTTCAAAATATCCCAAGATTCTCTTCTGACCAAATATCCTCCCACCACTATTTGCACTTACATAATATTGCATGATTTCACCCATGTCATTGACTGAAGCCTTCACCTGTGTTTTTAAATTTGGATTGGCACAGCATGCTGAACTTCCTAATGTCTGTGCTCTAAACTTGGCCTCATCCAAACCTGTCCTGCCCTTGTCCTTCCTCACATGAACCCACATTTCCGTCCGCCTTCCTGCACTTGCTGACCAACACTGGACTGTAGCCGAGCTGTGATTCCACTTTGAAATTCTTCTGGTCAAATCCTTCCATGAAGTAAAAGCCAAGTGCTTCAAATGTTGGAGATCTGAAATAAAATAGAATATGCTACCGAAACTCAGCAGATCCTGCAGTATCCATGGACAGAGAAACAGCATTGATGTTTCAAGTATATAGCTTCTTCTGAAGCTAAGTTTCTCCAGCACTTTTTATTTTACGTTTTACATCTCCAGCATTCTGCCATATCTTGCATTTCATTTTGCTGTTTAATTCACTGCCACTTTCCCTCCAGGAATGCCAGCTTTGAGGAAGCTCTGCTTTTCTGTCCATGATTTCCGTTTAAGTCATTTGTTTGCCTTTGGTGCTTATTGTTTCCCTGTATAAAGTGTCAATCCCAACTGATTCCCTAGTCATGCGTTGGAGAAGGGAGTTTGCTGTCAGGCCTCTCTCTGCTGTTACTGTGCTGTTTTCACGATGCTGTTTAAAGCTACCCCTTTGAACAAGATTCTTGTTACCTCACCTAATATCTTTTCATGCAGCAAGGATGGCATGTTGTATCTTTTCTCAAAAATAAAAATATTAAGCTAGCTTTAAATTCCAGATTGTATTGAATCCAGATTTCACCACCTGCAGTGTCTGAATTTGAACCTATGTCACCAAGACGTTAGCCTTGGGTTCAGGATTAACAGTCCAATGTTCCTGGCAGTGATAGTGACTCTGAACTCATAGTCGCAATGCACAGGGGCACCATTTTAAATTTCACCATCACAGCTTGGAATTTAAATTAAATTCTTAAAACCTAAATCTATGAGGGCAGCACAGTGGCTCAGTGGTTACCACTGCTGCCTCACAGCACCAGGGACCTGGGTTTGATTCCACCATTGGGCTTCCCTGTGTCTGCGTGGGTTTCCTCCAGGTGCTCCGGTTTCCTCCCACAGTCCAAAGATGTGCAGGCATCCTAAATTGCCCAAAGTGTTCAGGGATGTGTCGGTTAGGTGGGTTATAGGGGAATGGGTCTAGGTGGGAAGCTAGGTGGGAAGCTGTGTGGGTTGTTGTGGACTTGTTGGGCCGTAGGGCTGTTTCCACACTGTAGGGATTCTATGAAAAGAAGAGCTAGTCTCAGTAATAGTAGCCATGAAATATCACTGACTGCTGTTAAACCAAAACAGAAGTCTGCTTCATTTCATGTCCTTCAGGGGAAAAAAAAAAAAAAAAAAAAAAATCGCTGCCCATACTTAGGGCCTGGGGTGACATGTAAACCAGACTGGGCCAAAGAATGCATTCAGCTCAAGGGTAGTTAGGAATGAGCAACAAATTCTGGCCTTGTCAGCCACATCCTTTGATAGACCAAACTTGTTTCACTGTTCAGCTACACATTGACTGAGCCATATCACAAATCCATCTCTCAACATGGGTGTAACCCTGATGCAACAATAAAATCAGTCTCAAGGTATGAAATGTTTAACTGTAGGACAGCCGCAGCAGTTTGGTTTGAGGAGATGGTTCTGCTTTAACAACCTTTTTCTGATGATATCACTCCAACTACCCAACTAACCTAACCTAACTCTAATTGAAGTCATAGAATCATAGAACAGTGTGGAAACAGGCCCTTCGGCCCAACAAGTCCGCACCGAACCTCTTTTTTTCCAAAATCCTGTATTTGAGGAAAGAGCCCAGTCTCGCATCAACGTGGTTGACTCTTCGCTCAGATGGCAAAGTGACCCAAGGATATACTTAGTCTTTCAACTCAAGGAGGCAACCAGTAAGTTTTGAGATCACTGGATCTGGGCACAAGCTACTTGCTTTTGCCAGTGAAGCCCATCTCTTCAGAAGGCACAAGTAGCAACAACCATTGATGAGCTTTCTCGGTTTCAATTTTCAGGTTCGACCCTGGACAGACATGCAGTGACCTCCAAATGCGCATCAACTTGCTCCTCCTCGGGAATAATCCACCCAACTCGCTAGGCATCCTGGGGAATGCTAGCGGTAGAAATCTGGAGAGCCTGACCAAGATCATCAACCCAGTGCCCAAGGCTTCGGTAATCAGACATCCCTCACCTCCCTGACCAGATATCTGACTGACAAATAGGCTGAGTCACGGAGGGAGAAGATTTGGATTGTTTCTGGATGGGTAGTGGGGGAACGGTGATGGGTGAAGGCTCATGTCATTGCGAGGCATGGGTTTTGGATCTTTCTAGGGTAGAGTTAGAAGAATCAGAGCACTCCGAGGATGGTGGGTGTGTTCATTGCTGGAGTGGCAGGGAAATGGAGGTGGGAGGTGGGCAGAGGAGATAAGAGTCAGACCATTCTGAGACATAGATCAGAGGAACATAGAAATTAGCGTGGCAGTAGGCAATTCATCCTTTTGAGCCTGCTTCGCCATTTAGCATGATCGTGGCTGATCTTATCCTGGTCTCAACTCCACTTTCTTGCGTGCTCCCCACAGCCCTTATCCCTCTTGTCAGAAACATATCTATTTCTTTCTTTCATCTGTTGATTAATTCTGTCTCCAGTGCACTCTAGGTCAGCGAGTTCCACAGATTCACAACCCTCAGAGAGAAGTGGTTTCTCCTCATCTCAGTTTTGAACCTATCTCCTCTTACCTGTGATCTCTTGTTTGATACTGTCCCACAAGGGAGAGCATCTGTTCAACATCCACCTTATCGACCCTCTTTAGCATTTTATATACCTCAATTAGATCCACCTCCACCCACCCCCCCCCCCCCCAATCCCCCCATCGTTTTGAGCTGGAGCAAGTATAAGCCCAAGCTATTCAACCACTTGTCATATGACAGCCCTTTCATCTCTGGAATCAATCTGGTAATCATCTGGATTGCCTCCAGAGCCACGACATTCTTCCTCAATAAGGAGACCAAAACTGGACATAATACTCTGGGCGTGGTCTCACCAAGGCCTTATGTAATTGTAATAACACCACTTCAGTTTTATAATCCAGTCCTTTTGCAATAAATGCCAGGATTCTATTTGCCTTTCTTATTATATGTTGCACCCGCATACCCACTTCCTGTGATTCACGCAGAAGGATGTCCAGATCCCACTGAACTGACGCATTTTGAATCAGCTTCCCACCTAATTAATAATTTGCCCTTTTATTTTTCTAGCCAAAATGGACAGTAAAAGTGTTGGCGTGTTGAAACATTCCTAGAGCTGGGAGAAGAAAGGGTCATCTCATTTTCAGGGAGGCAGTGAGAAGTGTGAGATCATTCCCAAGGACCTGGGGAAAATGATTTGGAACAGTTCAGGATCGGTGAGAAGGGAGAAGTTTCTTGCTGTTGAAACATTCCTGGGCAGAGGAGTGATGAGGGATTGCATTGCATCATTCCTAGAAGAGTAACAATGGATTGGGCTATTGCCTGGAGAGACGATTGATGGCTTGGGCCATTCCCAGAGAGAGGGATGATGATTAAGTGGACCATTTCTGGGAAGAGACTTAAAGATAGGCTGGGCCATTCGCAGGGGGCCAGAGAGGTAAGGTTGAATTGAACCATTCCTGGGAGAGTGGTTATAATATATTGGGCCAGTTCCCAGCGGGATATTGTTGGCTTGGGCCATTCCCAAAGAGAGGGATGATGATGACTGTTTTCGGAGAGGGGGGTGTCATGATGGATTGGGCCATACTTGGAGAGCGGGGTTATGTTAAGTTTGACCATTCAGACAATGTAAATGATGAACTGGACCATTTCTGGGAAAGAGGTATTTATGGATTGAGTCACTCGGGTGGAGCGCGGTACCGATGGACTAGACCGTTCTTGGACGGATAATAATGAGTTCGGCCATTCTTGTAACGAGAGGGCTAAAAATGCACTGGTCATTAAGAGAGGGATAATAAGTTGGATCATTCAGACAGAATGAACGGGACCACTCCTGGGTAACTGGTGGAAGGATTAATATATTTACAGAGCTGTGGGAGAGGAATCTTTATGTTGTCACGCAGGGAAAGAAAACAAGGATGCAGATGACGAAGAATGAATGGTGTGGGGTTGAAAGAGAAATCCTAAATGATGGGATGTCTCCCCTTAACAGTCCTCTGGCAATGTCGTTTTCTCTCAAAAGACATCTTTGAGCATGCAAGCTTTCTTGTAATGGCACTCTTGTAAAAAGATTTTCTCAATCCCTCTACGTGGTGGGATCTGAGGGCCTAGCTGCAGCTACTGTATTTAAACGGGCAGTTGAGAACAAGGTTCATATCGAGTTTCATGGTCTATTCTTGAGAATAAACCCCCCCTTCTGCTCACCCTTGTTTTTGGTACAGTTTTGCTGAGGTAGTTAATCCGCTGTTTTCACCTTTTCAGAATGCAAACTGTCAGTCCAGCTGCACCCTGGCTAGTGCCTTAGAGATTCAAATTCTGTGGGCAAACCTGGGCCCTCTCGCCAATCCCCAGGCAGCAGTGTTAGGTGCCCGTTTCCAGTATCAGAAGCAGGATATACAGGTTAGTTCGGAATCAAATAATGAACTGATGTTAAATCTTTATAAATCAGGTGATTGCATCCTTGCCTGAGGCATCACACTTTAGAAAAGGTAGTAACCCTTTTGAAAAGACAGAGAGAAGATTTACCAGAATTTTTTATACATTGCTTTGTACAATTTGGAAAATGCTGACCATGCCAGCATTTATTGCCAGCAACTACTCTTATGAAGATGGTGGTGAGCTGCTTTGAATCGCTGCAGTCCTTGTCATTTAGGATACCCACAATGTTATCCAGGATTTTGATCCATTGACAGTAAAGGAATCATGATAAATGTTTGACCACTGAAACCAAATGGCCACTACCAGGGACCCATTCAGCATCCATTCTATGGGGTTGGTTTGTCCTCACAGCTGCCTTCCAGTGAAACTAGAGCCTAATGTACACAAGTACAAGGCTGGCCAAGCATCAGGAGTTCCCCACTCGACATCCCAGGCCTTAGCTGCACATCATCCTTTCCAAGCAGAACTTGGAAACATTTTTGCCATTCCTTCACTGTCACCAGGTCAAAATCCAGCCCTTCTCTCTCACAGCAATGTGGGTCTACCTACAGCAAAATGATTGAATTAAGAAGGCAGTTCACTGCCACTATCTTAGGGGCAACTTGAGTTGGGCAATATACGATAACCCAGCTACAGATGCCCACATCCCATGAACGAATAAGAAAAATAAGCACCATGTTTGGCGCTGATGTGGAATGGGTTATGTGTAATAGCAGACCATGTGATAACAAGGCCTGGTGTGTGGGGGTTGAGGTAAGAACATGGCAGAAGGTTCCTCAATCTCTAAAATTATTGAACTCGATATTGAGTCCAGAAGGCTGTAGAGTTCCCATGCAAAAATGACGTTTTTTTTTTCAATTTGCTGTAGCACTGTATCAAGCCCAAGACAGATGTTGGCCAGGGAACAAGGCAGTCTGTTGAAGTGGCAGGCACCTGGAAGCTAAGGGACTTTTTTGCAGACAGAACATTGGGTGATTGCTTTGTAGAACAGCAGTCTACGCTTTGTTTCCCCAGTGTAAAGGAGACCACGTTGTGAACAACGAATGTAGTAGAGTAGATTAAGTGAAGTGCAGGTAAAGCGCTGCTTTACCTGGAAGATGTGTTTGGTCCCTTGGATACTGAGGAGGGAGGACAAGTGGTACAATTCTGTGGCTGCAGGGGAAAGTGCCATGAGGCTGTTTTGGAAGTGAAGGAGGAGTGGACCAGGATGTCCCAGAGGGAATGGTCCTAGAAGAAGGTTGACAAAGGAAAGGAGGCGAATAGGTGTCTGCTGGTGGCATACCGCTGGAGGTGGTGGAAATGACAGCTAATGATCCTCTAGATGTGGATGCTGGTGGGATGCTAGGTAAGAACAAGGGGGACCCTGTTGCTTTTGTGGGAAGGAAGAGAAGGGTGAGGACTGAAGTGCAGGAGATGGGTCGGACCTGGCAGAGGCCCTGTCAACTATTGTGCTGGGGATTCTTCAGTTGAGGAAGAAGGTAGCCACTTTGGAGGCTCCCTTCTCGAAGTTGACATCATGCAATGGATACAGAGGAACTGGGAGAATGGAATAAAGTATTCCGTTCACAGGAAGCACAATGTGGGGATTTTTAGTCAAGGTAACTGTGGGAGTTGGTTGGTTTGTAGTGGTTATTGGTGGCCAGTCTATCCCCAGAAATGGAAACAGATGTTGAAGAAGAAAAGGGAGGAGTCAAAGATGGCCCAGGTGAAGGTGAGAGCTGGGTGGAAATTGGAAGTGAAATTGACAAACTTTCAAATTCAAATTGGAAAATCAAGTGAATGATCGGGACAGTGTCCATGGATCTTTACTTTAAGATTACTTTTGGTTTAACAGAATAGAGATAGCTTTACTTACAGTTTAAAAGAGTAGAGGAAGCTTTACTTTTAGTTTAAAAAAGTTGAGGGAGCTTCATTCTGTATCTAACCCTGTGCTGTGCCTTTTCTCGGAATATTTGATGGTATCGGTGTCAGTAGAGCTTTACATTCCGTTTACCTTAAATTTAAAAGAATACAGGATGGTTTACTTTCCATTTAAAAGAATTGAGAGAGCTTTACCTTGTATCTAACCCTGTGTTCTATTTGTTCTGAGTTTGTAGGGGACAGTGAAAATGTAGTTGTCTGTGTCCTGGGTGTGTTTGATGGGGCAGTATGGAGAGAGCTTTGTTTTCAATTTAAGACTGGAGGGAGCTTTACGCTGCATCTAACCCTGTGCTATCCTTACCCTGTGAGGGACAGAGAAAGCTTTACTTTCATTTTGCTTCCAGTTTAAAAAGGTAGGGGGAGCTTTGCTTTCAGTTTAAAAGAATAGAGAGAGATTTAATTTAGTTTAAAAGTGCAGAAGAAACTTTACTCTGTATCTAGCCCCATGCTATATCTGTCCTGGGAGTTCTTGATAAGGACAATGTTTAGGTAGCTTTACTAGTTGGGACATCATATTGAGGGTGGTGAGACCACTTTTGAAGTACCGTGTACAGTTCTGGTTGTCGTGCTATAGGAAGAATGTTATTAAATTGAAGAGGGATCAGAAAAGAATTACCAGGATGTTTCCAAGACTGGAGGATTTTAAGTTACAAGGATAGGCTAGGACTTTGTCACTGGAGTGGAGGAAGTTGAGGGGTGACCTTATAGAGGTTTATAAAATCAGCGGCATGGAAATTATGAATAGCAAAGGTCTTTTCCCAAATGTGAACTACAGGACACATTTTTAAAGGTGAGAGGAGAAAGATTTAAAAAGGACTTGAGAGACAATTTTTTCACGTACAGTGTTGTTCGTATATGGATGAGCTGCCAGAGGAAGTGGTAGATGCAGATACAGAAACAACATTTAAAAGACAGTTGGATAGGTACATGACTAGAAAAGGTTTGGAGGGATGAGCCACATGCAGGCAAGTGTGACTCGTTTAGTTTGGGAAACTTGGACCGAAGGGTCTGTTTCCATGCTGTATGACTCTAGCCCAAGTATTGACCTGTCCTGGGAGTGTTTGATGGGTACAATGAGGGGGAGCTTTACACTGTCATCATCAGACACTCCCAGGACGGGTACAGCACGGGATTAGATATGGAATAAAGCTCCCTCTTCTCTTTTCAACTGAAAGTAAAGCCTTCTCTGCACTGTCATCATCAAGCATTCCCCAGGACAGGTGCAGGGGCTTTACTTTCAGTTTAAAAGAGAAGAGGGAGCTTTGCTCTGTATGTCACCCTGTGCTTTATTGTTTAGAAGAGTTTGAGAGGGTTGGTGTCGAGAGAACTTTACTTTGTTTTAAATTTAAAAGAGTAGAGAGCTCTCAACTTCTGGTTTAAAAGAATGAGGGAGCTTTACTCTGTATAACCCTGCACTGTCCCTGTCATGGGAGTGTTTGATAGGGACAGAGTAGAGGGAGCTTTGGTATGTTAATTGCTCTGTGCTGTCCCTATCATGGGAGTGCTTGATGAGTCAGTATAGAAGCAGCTTTGCTCTGTATCTAAACTGTACTGTTAGTTTTATTAGAATGAATGACGGAAGATTTACTCTGTTAGATGCTAATCATTGGTCCTTTGTCTAAAGTGTTCACCTGGCAAGTTAACTCTGAAAACCTTTGTCACCTTCATTGATACAACTCAATATCCACCGACACCAAGAGACCAACCAACCATTGAGCAGAAGCTGCCGTTCGATTTCTTCCATCCCTTCAAGGTCGACAGCAGTGGAATGCACATGTCTTCAGCATCAATACTCAGCACAGTCTGCAGTGTCTTTCTGACAGGATTCCTGGCTCAGCACTGAAGCTCCAGCACACAGATCAATCTCACATCAAGCCTGTTTCAGAACCAGTGGGAGCAGGATTTTGATTTAGCAGCAGTCAGCTGCAAACTGAGGGGAGTGGCTGTCATTGTGTCCTGATCCAGAATCAAGGGAGAAACTCTCACTGGATTTTGCACTGGGATTAGAGGATTAGCTGTCACTGGTTTCCCGAATTTGGATGAGGGTGCCAGCTTTCATTGTCCCTCCACTGAGATGAGGCGAGAATCTTTCACTGTCCCTGAACTGGCTTTAGGAGAATAGCTCTGACTGTTCCTGCATTGGGATTCAGGAATTAGCTGGTACTAGTTCCTGAATTTGGAAAAGAGATGTAGCTGTCACTATGCCCCAACTGGGATCAAGGGAGTAGCTCTCACTGTCCCTCTGCTGGGATTATGGCATGGGTCTTACTGGTTCCTCAACTGGGATGAGATCAGTAGCCCTCACTCTCCCTGCACTGGGATCAGGAGAGTGAGTAGCTGTTACTGGTTCCTGCACTGAGATTAGGGGAGTATCTCTCACTGGTCTGTCAACTGGCATGAGGGGAGTAACTGTCACTGGTTTCTCCTTTGGGATGAAGGGAATTTCATGCATTGTCCCTGCATTGGGTTGAGAGAATTAGCTCTCATTGGTTCTCTACTGGAATGAGGGGAATAACTCTCAACATCCTTCCGTAGGGATATTGGGAGTCACTCACACTGTCCTTCCACAGGAATGAGACGAATAGCTTTCACTGTCCCTCCAGTTGGATTAGCAAATAAACTTTCACTGGTTCTTCCACTGACATGTGGGCAATTCGTTTCATTGTTCCTCTGTTGGGTTTCGGGGAATAACTCTAAATCTCTGCATTGAAATTAGACAATTAGCTCTCACTGTCCCTCAATTGAGATGAGGAGAATAACTCTCACTGCTTCTTGCATTGGGATTAGGGCAATAGCTTTGTTTCTCCAGCTGTCAAATGGGTTTTGCAACCCCACTTTGCCCATCCTAGTTGAAAGACTGATGTCTTCAGGGAAAAGTAAAGCAAGTAAGGTTGTTATAATCCCAAAGGGCTGCTCTCTTACGAGAGAGAGGTGACTGATGATGATCTAACCTGAGGGTCACCATGCCTCAGGCAAAGGGTGAGGTTGAGAAGGTGGACCTTCTTAGTAATTTTAACCCGTGTGGGAATTGAACCCATGCTATTGGTGTCACTGCTTAGTAAATAGCCAACCAAACTAACCGACCCCCTATGAGCTATGACATTTCAGGCTCATCATGTACTTTGGGCCAAAATACTGGTCCAGCTGGCACCTTCTTTGGCAAGGGGCAGAATCAGAGAGAACACTCCTGTGGGGTCTGTGCATTGTGTTGATGTTTCTATGGTCATCGTAACTAGTACCAGTAACCTAAGGTCAATATGTGTAATTTATCTACTTATTCTGATCGAAATCCTTGTAAATAAACATGATTCTTATAATTGTACTGTTGATGAGTACTTTAATATTGATTCAGTCTTGTTCTCAGTATCTCTCAGCTGTGACTGTATTAGGAACCCTAGGGTAGAAAGACTCGACTTTTCTGAAAGCACTTCAATGCCTTGAAAATGGGAAATAAATACCAGCACACATCCCTAGAACACGTTTAAATAGAAATTGCTTTCAATTCCTTCATTCTAATCACCCACTGGATCTAAGACTTGCTGAGGTCACACATTGACAGATTTTGTCAATTGACTGAATGCACTTAGGGTGACTTTTTTTGCTTGAAAGGGAAGGCTAGGGGTTGATCTGATTGGTGTTTCTGACATTATCAAAGGATTCAATAGGGTTAAGGTTTGATATGGAAATGTACTGAGATGAGAACTAGGGATCATAAATTTTAAATAGTCTCTAATAATACAATAAGAAATTCATAAACCAAGGGGAAGCTATAACATTGTGGTATTGTTAATCTAATGATGACCATGAATCTGTTGTTATTCATCTGAAAAGTGCATCGCGTTTACTAATGTCCTTTAGGGAAAGAAACTGCTCTCCTTACCTTCTCTGGCCTACATGTGACTCCGGATCCACAGCAATGTGGCAAAATAATGTGCAACTCACGTGCCTCACCATCAGTCTTGTTACCCTAAGAGAGACAGGATGAGGAGAAAGTCAACTGAAGGAATGAGGTGGTTGGTGCTTACAGGAATAGACTTGCAAAAGAGAAATGACCCCAATCATGGGAGGTGCTTCACCATTATAAATGAGCTTGTGTAGCATTTTAGCAATATTCCCATTCCTGGTTCTCATGAGATAAGTGCCCTTTGTGCCTGTTTGGCTCGCCCTAATGAGTAATCAGTATATCACTATCATCAGTGTACACATGTGTAAACTTGAGGAAAGTGGCAAGGCCAGTGAGGGATTCCACACTGATCTGGCAGAATTTCTTGCGTCTGTCCCAGTAGCCAATGCTTTGATACTCTCTTAACAACTCATCTGCTGAGTTTGTAGATCCTGCATTGAAATCCAAAAAAAAACCCAGCTCAGCTGTTCAGACTGGATTGTAAGTGAGTGACCTTCAATCCTGAGTGACTGCCTGAGAAAACAGGGCTATGGATTTCAAAAGCTAGGTCCCAAGATTGCATCCCGAACCCACATCTCTGGATCATTGTTACTGTACTGGGTTTTAAAAAAAAAAAAAATAAAAATCAGGGAATTTGCTGGTTATCTATGGAAAGTAATCAGGGAGCATGAGTAAGAGCAATTACGCACAGCTCCACTCTGGGCCTTACTGTCAAACCATTCAGTTCCCAGGCATCACTCTGGGAATGCTCTGCTCAAAGCCTCATCTCTGTTCTCTTCCATCCATTTGAATTATCTTTTAAGACATTACAATGACACTTCGTTTTTCCTTCCTTTATGAGCTGAGGCACAGAACATAAGAGCAGCAAGACCATGCTGGAGCGAGTCAAATAGTACTCGGCCAAAACCCAAGTACTGCATGTAGTTCAGTCACCTTATTACAGAATTTGCTAAGTTGCCACACCAGAAGGGATTAAGAGGACATTTACAAGGATGTTGTAGTGATTGTACTTGAATTGCTCCTTGTGAGGGCCAGCTTATGTCTGTGGCTGTACTATTTCTATAATTTGCTTCCTTGGATAGATGCAAAATATCCAGTGGCACTGTTTTGAAGCAGATAGTTGCCTGTGGTGCCGTAACATTTTTTTTGAATCCCTTAATTAATTTCACAAAATCAATTTTTTTGTTCATGAGCATTCTCTTTCTTGGAGGTTGTTGTGTACCCAAATTGCTTTTATTATTTTTTTTAACTCACTCGTGGGATATGGGTGTCGCTGGCCGGCCAGCATTTATCATCCCTAGTTGCCCTTGAACTGCTGCAATCCATGTGCTGTATGTTGACTCATAATGCCCTCAGGAAGGGAATTCCAGGATTTTGATCCAGCGACAGTGA
The DNA here is from genome assembly GCA_024137785.1 of Ginglymostoma cirratum. NCBI lineage: Eukaryota > Metazoa > Chordata > Chondrichthyes > Orectolobiformes > Ginglymostomatidae > Ginglymostoma > Ginglymostoma cirratum. The sequence continues at coordinate 2,496,378 of JAHRHZ010000141.1, read as the reverse complement.
AGGAACAGTGATGTATCTCCAATTCACGATGGTGAGTGGTTTTGAGGGGAATTTGGAGGTGATGGTGTTTGCAGGAATCTGCTGCCCTTGTCCTTCTAGATGGAAGTGGTCATGGATTTGGACAGTGCTGTCAAAGGAGCCTTGGTGAATTTCTGCAGTGTGTCTTCCGGATTGTACACATTGCTGCTACTGATCATCAGCAGAGGATGGAGTTGAAGCTTGTGGATGTGACACCAACCAAGCAGGCTGCTTTGTCCTGGATGGTGCTATTGGAGTTGCACCCATACAGGCAAGCGGGGAATATTCCATCATACTCTTGACTTGTGTCTAATAGACCGTGGATAGGCAATAAGGAGTCAGGAGGTGAATTACTCACTGCAGTATTCCTAGCCTCCTGAGAGAAAGCAACTTTTTCACACTAAGTGTTTTGAATGTGGAATGAACTGCCAGATGAAGTGGTAGATGCAGGTACAGTTAGAACATTTAAAAAAACAGTTGGATAGGTACATGAACAGGAAAGGAGTGGGCAAGATCTAACAAATGGAGTACACTGTGGGAAGATGTGATAATGTCCATTTTTGGTGAGAATTTAAAAAAGAACTGGATGGTAGAGGTTGTAGAGCTCTGAGATTCAGTGTTTTGGATGCTAAGTATATGACGCTGCTATAGCAAGAAATTGGGAAAAATAATGGAACGTTGTCCTTTGTTATGAGGGGAATTGAATATGGAAGTTTGCTTGAGTTATACAGAGCATTGTGAGACCACATCCAGAGTACTGTATGACATATTAGTCACCTTATTTATGATATAAATACATTGAAGAATGTTCAAAGAATGTTTCCTCGACTTATACTTGAAATAAGTAGGTTATCTTACGAGAGTAGGATGCACCAGTTCGGCTTGAATCCACTGGCAATTTAGAAGAGAAAGAGTGATGCGATTGAAACAAAAAAAAACCTGAGGGTTTCTTGACAGGAAGGATGTGAGGGGGATGCTTCCTGTGGTGGGAGAATCTAGAACGATGGATCACTCTTCAAAAATAAGGGGTCATCAATTAAGTTAGGGATGAGTCTACTTTGTTTTTTTTCCCTCAGAGGGTTGCAAGTCTATAGAAGTCACTTCCTGACAAGCGGGGCAAACAGCACCTTTGAATATTTAAGGACAAGATGGAGACATTTTTGGTAAGCAAGCTGGTGAAAGGATGTCAGAGGTAGGCAGAAATGTGGATTTAAGGTTACCATTAGGTGAGTCACAATTGTAATAAACAGCGGACCTAGCTCGAGGGGACAAATATCACCCCCCCCCCCCAACCCCAGCTTCTTGTTCATTATGTTACCGATAGAGAAAAAGCAATGAAGGGTGAAGTTTGTGACTGCTGCTAGGGTGCCAGGCATTAATATGCCTGCTTCTTAGGCTATGGTCACATAGCAATCAAACTTGGTTCCAACATTTGGCAGAGTAGGCAGAGGACACCCTCTTCACTTGGGGTCAGTGGTACCCTGGTGAAGCCTGCAATCTCTGTGTAACTTGTTTCACCCTGGCAGAGGATGAACAAATGAATAGAGGTGACCTGTCATGTGCATTTCAAAAGATTGGTCTGTCTTTTTTCCATCCTCATGGCTCAGGCCATGGACTTCTATTGGACTGGGGCACTCTTGTGGGTAGAGTGCTGTAGTGGCTTGCCACTGCCTTCTACAGGATGGATGAGCAGCAAGCTCTCCCATTCATAACATCTGCCATCAGGCATATTGAAAGCATTCACAGACTGACAATCAACCTGTTAAAAACATACCTACCGAAGCCAACAAGTCCAACTAACCAGCAAGCAGCCAATGATCCAGAGTCACATATAAGCCAGGATGGCAGTTTCCATCCCGAAAAGAGATCAGTGAACTAGATGACTTTTCCTGACAATCGGCAATGGATTCATGGTCATCATGAGACTGAATTCCAGATTTCTTATTCAATTCAATTCCAATTCCACTAACTGCTGTGTTGGGATTTGAACCTAGGTCCTCGGGACATTACCTGGGTCTCCAGTGACAATACCATTAGACTATCAACTGCCCTGGAATAGGACTGGTAAGGAGTGTTTTCCTGCTGCTGAACATATATTGTGATGGAGGTCAAAAAAAAATCAAATAACAACAGCTACAGCTTTGGTGTCTGAAATACGTTACACCTCACTATTCCCAGAGTCATCATAAAAGTTAAACATACTTATCAAGTGTGCAGAGTACCAGTCAGACAGACCCAGTTCTATCAGAAAACACAGACCAGGTTTGTATATGTAACAAGAATTCTTATTATTGCAAATAAATAGATTATAGCCACTGGTGAACAACTATGAATCGTCAACATGTAACTCTCCCTTCTGAAGAGACCCTTCCCACACATACATACAGACAGACACAGACCAAACAAAAAGGTGTTATGGAGTGGATTAAATAAAAAAACCTGGGAAAGCAGTTCAATAGTTCCAGTCCACAGGGTTCACAGAGATGATCCTTTTGCTTGCCAGAATTTTCTGTTCCTTGATCTCTTTCCTCCAGGTTCTTTTCACTTCGGCAGAGGCCATTGGTACATTAACTACAAAGTCTCCTATCTACTAGTGAAAGGCCATAGCTGACAGCAACTGGTGACGGAACATAAACCGGCTTTCCTCAATCCTTAGCTATTTTACTGGCAAGAAAGACACACCACTTTCCCTTGCAGCAGTCTGAAGGCTTCTGCCAGTATTGTTCAAACTCACAAGCTGTTCAGTCAACCTGGAGCCAATCAGATAGTTGTTGTCATGCTCACAGCCTTCGGAATTCACAACTTGACAAAGTCCGTTGCCAGCCGAAACTCACTTGGCGCATAGTCCCTGGTCCGGCCCGTCTCCAAATAGCCTCCCCTCCTGCTTGAACAGATCAGCAGTGTAAGCACAACTTACAATGAGTTTCAGTAACTATGCTTTTAGAAAGTGCCACAATTCCATACACAATCCTTTTCTTTCAAAAAGTTGATTTTTTCCCCCAATTTAGTCCACTATCAAAAATACAGAAATATAAACAGACATTGCTTTTAGAAACGACACTGCTTAGTGTTGAATATAAAGTGACCTCATCAATTGGCAGGTCTGCATACATTTTATGATTTGATTTGATTTATTATTGTCACATGTACCTAAGTACAGTGAAAAGTTTTGTTTCATTAGCAGGACAGGCAGATCATAGCAAGCAAGGACACATGCTTGTGTGAATGTCCTTGGAAGTTTGAAGTTGGCTTGATTCCAACACCTCCCTTCCACCCTCACGTTCTGTCTGCTTTAGCACCTAAAAGCTGGCATCTTACATCCTAGTTTCATGTTGTTCCCCTCGAAATAAAATCAAAGCTCCCCAGCTATTTCTGTACCAAATCTGCTTTTTATTCCTATTCATTCACAAGATATGGGTATCACTGGCTTACTGCCTCTCATTAACTGCCTTTGAGCAGGTATTGGCAGGCTACCTTCTTAATTTGTTACAGTACATGTGGTATATGTGCACCCACAGGCCTGTTCGGGAGGGGTGGGTAATTGCCAATATCTTTACCCAGAAACAGTGAAGGAACAGTGGGTAGTTTTTCAAGTCAGGATGGTGTATGGCTTGGATCAGACATGGTAGGAAGTGGCGTTCCCATATATCTGCTGCCCCTTCTGCTCCCAAACTAACTGTGGTGCCTGTGTACTAGCTCACACTCGTCCTCATGAACTTCCACTTATCCTTTTTCTGCCAATGTGACTAGTCCACTTGCTGCAGTGTGCAGCTTTCTCCTTCAAAGCAGCCATGAGGCCAAATGTTGTATCATCTACCAACACCTTGGTTAATTTTTCTCTCTTTGATCTTGGGTGGGATGCGGGTATCGCTGGCAAATATTTATTGCTAATCCTAACAGCCCTTGAACAGTGGTTGGCTAAGCCAGTTCAGAGGATAACCACATTGCTTTGGGTCTGGAGTCATGTGCAAGACAGCCCAGATAAGAATGGTAGACCTCAGAAGGGCACAAGTCCATGAGGTGGGCTTTTAGAACAATTGACGATAGTTTCAGAACTGGCTTTATGTTCCGGATTTATTAATTAACTTTAAATTCTACCATGCCAGGATTTGAAACGGTGTCTTCACAACATTAGTCTTATTGGATGATTATTTGGATAAGAAGCTGTATGGGGAAAAGAGAGATGACTGGCACTAGGTAATAGAAATGGCTGCAGGCATGATAGGCTGCAGGCATGATGGGCCGAATGGCCTCCTATTGTGCTGTAACAATTCTGTAATTGATCTCTTGATTATTAATCTGGTGACATTACCAATATGTCACATTCTCCTACTCTTACATGACTTACATGAAACCCACATCATTGACATTGATACAAACAGTGAAGGACCCAGCATGAGTCCAGCAGAAGCCCACTGGAAACCAGTTCTTCCCATTCCCAAGTTGCCAATAAACCTGGGTTGTTGCCACTTGGCCAACTTTGGTTCCACTGTGCCACCTTCCCTTGGTTGTTGTGAGCTTTTAACTGACCGACCAGTCGGTAAAGCAGCTGTGGAACCCTGCTGCATATGACACCAGACATGATCAGGTCCTTCATCACAAATACAGGCACCCAGCGGACAAAGGCAGAGCTGCAAACCGGGTAACACTTTATTGATTCATATAAATACCGTGGACCAACATTTGTCACCCAGATGGAGTTTGCATTCTGGTTCAGAAGTGCTTTCTTTGCTAATTTTAGTGTTCCTACAAAAGGTTATTTCCATGCCCTGCAACCCCCCCCCCCCCACCCTCCCCCAACACCTCCCTCTTAAATAACTGGCACTGGTACTTGGTCTGGGCTGGCGAGATGCTTATGATCGGCGATCTCGAAGACCCCGAGCCCGAGGGGACCTGGCTTCGGGCTGAAGTACCACCGCTGCCTCCGGGGCAGTGGGCGGTCGGAGATGCGGTGACGGAGTGGATACGCTGGCATCCTGAGGGGCGCTGGATCGCACCATGCCTGTTACACCACCGCCTTGGGCCCGGGTCTCATCGATGCCACTGCTGGCTAGCGGGAGGGCAGACTCCAGGAGGCCAGTGACACGACTGAAGCCCCCGTCGATTCGCGCCCCCAACCTTTCCAAGCCCGAGGAGATGGTGCAGGCCAGGGCCTGAATGGCACCAGTTTGAGCCTCGATCAACGAGGCCAATGCTGGTGCCACAGGCTCCGGGACTGGGGGCCTCACTGCGGCTTCCACCGAGCTAACCATGTGTTCCATGGTAGACTGCAAGGTGGCAATGCCCTGGGGCAGAATGCCACACAGTATGGAAGCAGAGTCTTCAACGCTCTCAGACAGGGTGAGGCAACTCCGAGACAGACTGTCCAAGGCTTCCAGGAGTTGGTGATGGACGTGGAAGATCTTCCGCTTGAAAGCCGGGCCACTCAATTCAGCGTCTCGGTGCTCCTCAGCAAAGCTGGAGTCGGAGCTGGCCCTGTGGCCGTCTGTCTCCTGCACTGTCCTTTCCAGTATGTTCAGCTCCTGCTCACTATTGCCGAATAATTCACCTCGTGCGGACTCTTGGAGCTCGCCCTCTCTCCCATCAGACACTCCAATTTCTGTGCTGTTGTACTGAAAGGATGGGGCTGGCGATGGTGCCTCTTCCATCAGGTGATGCTCCTCAATCTCGTGCCCAGCAAAGCCCAAATAATGAGGCATATCTGGAAGAAAAGGGAGAGGTGAGAAGGGTCAGTGAGCACCACAGTGGGGGGGGAAAACAAGAGCTGCACAGAGGAGCCCCCACCCAACCCAGGGTGACTGCGCACCCAGCACCATGTCTTGGCGAAATGCAAGCGGCTACGGGAATGTGGAAGGCACCCTGTGAAACTTGGCCTCCAGCCTCGCCATTCTCAATGCTCCTCCGGCTGTATATCTCCACGATGTCCAGGGCCTCCTGTTCCATCTGGGTTGGGGCTTGGATGGAAACCGGGCGCTCCCCACCGCTCAGTGGGTTCCTTGGTTTCTGTGCCAGCTTGTCCTGCGGAAAGAGCAGGGAACTGAGTTAGGTCCTTTCTTAATTCACTTGCGAGATGGGGCCATCCATCTAGGCCAGTATTTATTGCTCATCCCTAATTACCCAGAGAGCAGTTAAGAGTCAACCACGTTGCTGTGGGTCTGGAGTCACAAGTAGACCAGACTAAGTAAGAACATTCCCTTAAGAACACTAGTGATTCAGATGGGAATTTTCTGACAATCAGCATCAGTTTCACAGTCATTATTAGACTCTTAATTCCAAATTTTTAAAAAAAATTGAATACAAATTCCATCATCTGCCAGGGTGGGACTCAAACCAGCGTCCACAGAACATCAGCTGGGTCTCTGGATCAGTAGTCGAGCAATCATACCGCTAGGCCATTGCCTCCCCTGACCTCCCCTCCACCAGTGCCAGTACATCCAGCTGCTGTAACAAACGGGCTTGTGGAGCAGATGCAGGGAGAGGTGAGCAGAATGCCATCTGTGCCATGCCAGAGTGGCACATGTCAGGGCATTCAACTGGACAGCTATGCCATCTTTCTCAGGTCAACAGGTCTCATCTCTACCTTCAGACTGTCAGCAGTGGCTGCATCTGCAAATAGAAAAGGGAGCTCTTCACAGAATCTCCACAGTGCAGATAGAGGTCATTCAGTCCATCAAATTTATGCCAATCCTCTAAAGCACATCCCACTACCCCAAACCATGAACACCGCTAACATATCTGGGTTGCACATCTCTGGACACACTGCTGGGCAACTTAGCATGGACAATCAACCTAACCTTAACATCGTTGGACTGTGGGAGGAAACCAGAGCACGCAGCAGAAACCCATCCAGATCCACGGAGAACATGCAGACTCCATACAGACAGTTGCTCAACGCTAGAAATTGAACCGGGGTCCCTGATGTTGTGAAGCAGCAGCGCTAACCACTGAGCCACTGCGCTATGCATTCTTGTGGAAAGTCCGTGACCTGCAAGGTCAACTCTTGCTTCCTAATTTGCTGAGCTTTTCCAGGACTGATGGCATTTACCAAATGGAGGAGAAGCTGGGGTAGATTGCAGCCATGACTGACAGAAAACACAAAAAGCCATCACACAGATGCCAGCAAATTATTGTAATGTGAAGAAAATTGGGGATTTAAAGTGTGTGGAAATTCGGGGCAATGAGGCTGTCTGCTTTTAACGCTTGCAAGCGGTTCATGCAAATGAGACAAAGCGCCTTCAATATCTGTCCCCTGTTAACTAATTGTAGGAGGAAGGATGAGGAAGAAACAAAACAAAGTAAGAATTTGACGGAAATAAGATGATAATATAGACTGAGTTAAGGCAGAGCAATGTCTGTTGGAACTGAAATATGTGGGAGTTTGTGATTGTAAGATTAGCCTCAACAAACATGTCCAATGAATGATGCCATCCCTGAACGCCTCTTGTGCAGTGACACGGAGTCTGAGAACAAGTCTAAGACTTTTCATTAAATTCATCCCGACATGTCAGCACTGTTGACTATGCCAACATTAATTGACCATCCCTAGTTGCCCTGGAGAAATCGCTGGTGAGGCACCACAACTGCTGTAGTCCACATAGAGATAGCTCTGCCCTAAGAGTTGTTAGGGTAGGGAGTTTCGGGATGTTGATCCCCAATAGTGAAGGTAAACAGATTTAGTTCCATCTCACCATCCCTACTTAGAACCACATCACTGTTAATATCCTGGCACACCCTTCCTAACAACAGTATGGGTGTTACCACAGCAGAGCTTTAGGAGACTTCCCAGCACCTTCTCAAGGGCAATTCAGAATGGGCGATAAATACTGGCCTTGCCAACGATGTCAGCATCTCCTGAAGTGATCTTTAAACAACACTGAAGGGTCTCAGAATCAGAGAACTACAGCGCAGAAAAACAGCCTTTCAGCTCATTGCATCTGCGCCAGTCAAAAACAACCACCTAACTACCCTAATTCCATTTTCCAGCACTTGGCCCATAGCCTCGTCTGCTTGGCAAGTTTTTTTTTTTAAAAATCACTCATGGGACGTGGGCATACTAGCTGGCCAGCATTTATTGCCCATCCCTAGTTGCCTTTGAACTGAGGGGCTTCATAGGCCATTTCAGAGGGCAGTTGAGTGTCAAACACATTCCTGTGGATCTGGAGTCATATGAAGACCAGACCAGGTGAGGATGGCAGATTCCTTCCCTGAAGGCCATTAGTGAACCGGATTGGTTGTTGTCGACAATCAACAATGTTTTCATAGTCATCATTAAATTTTTAATTTCGGAATATTACTGAATTCAAATTCAACCATCTGTCATGGCAGGATTCAACTTCAGGTGCCCACAACATTGGCTGAATTTCTGGATTAATAGTCTAGCATAAATATTACTGAACCATCACCTCTCCATTAACATTATCTAAATTCTTCAAATGAATGATTTGAGGGTTTCTACCATTCTAACAGGTAGTGAGTTCCAGATTCCTGCCACCCTCTGGGTGGAAAAGTTTCTCCTCACATCTGCTCTAAACCGTCTATCCCGTCTCTTAAATCTACTGACCCGGTCAATAATCCTGCCACCAAAGGTGAAAAGTTCCTTTCTGTCTACCTATCTATACCCCTTATAAATTTATAAATCTCCATCACGTCCTCTTTTCAATCACCTCTGCTCTAAGGAAATTAACCCCAGTCTGACTAATCTCTCTTCAAGAATCTACACAAACTGTCACATCCAAGAGGTAAGACGTACATGCTGTCAGTGAGTACTTAGAGAAAAACTGGACAGCTGGATTGAATAGCATGGTACCTTGGCATGTGAGGGTATCCAAAAGGAAATTGTGGAGAAGTTTAATGTATTTGCAGTGCACCCTGTCATTGTATAATTCTTTTGAGGCAGGATCAAGAGACCCTCACGGTACATTGTATTTCTGGTATCAAGCGGTGATTACATTGAAATTTACAACATTCTTACAAGGCACGACAGGCGTGGATATAGACAGGATCCTTCCCTGGCTGGTGACTCCAGAACCAGGGGATTCAACCTCAGCAGTCATTTAGTAGTGCAGAACTTGAGAACTGCTGAAAGAAAGACACATTTTGTCAAAGACTTTTGTCTTGCACTCATCATGAAAATTTGCTAAAAATGACAATTCCAGGGGAAAGCCAATATTTATACTGCATTAGAGGGAAGTGCAGCTTGGTCAGCAATTGGACTCTGATTGGCACAAGAGTGGCCAGTTTTTCAGCAATACTATAGAACAGCTCCTGAATGTTATAATCCCTGGATTATTGCCAATTTGTATGTGGCTCAAGCAAAGGGTTAAGCAGTTTAGGGAAGTAAACATGAAGCTAAAGGAGTGCTGGGGTAATGTGGAGCTCCACTGCATGTGACATCAGCTAGTACTACTTGGATAGTGTGACAGGATAGAAATGTACCATTGGGATAGGCTCTACCATTAACTAGGTGGGACTGGAGTTTAAAATAGAAGGGATAAATTGAGTCACCACCATAAGACCACTAGAATTAGGACCCTCATGGCGCTGTGGTAGTGTACCTACCCCTGCCCTGGACCAAGAGACCCGGGTTCAAGTCCCAGAGGTGTGTAATTACATCCCTTAACAGTTTGATTAGAAAAATATTTTAAATAAAAAAGACAAAATAAGAACAGAACTAGGCCATTCGGCGCCTTGAGTTTGCTTAACCATTCAGTACGATCATGGCTGAACTGACATTCTTCATATCCACTTTCCTGTCCTTTCCCTGTTACTCCTGATTCCCTGACTGATCAAATATCTATCCATCTCAGCTTTAAATATAAATAAAAACTTCACTCACACAGCTGTCTGTGGCAAATAAGTTCCAAGATGTAGGTGGCTTTTCCCCAGGATGGGGGGGATTTCACAACTCAGGGGCATACTTTTAAGGCAAGAGGAGAGAGATTTTAAAAAAAGGCACGAGGGGCACTTTTTGTTTTTACACAGAGGGTCATTCACATGTGGAATAAACTTCTTGAGGAAGTGGTGGATGCGGACACAGCGGTTACAATGTTCAAAAGACACTTAGATAGACACACAAATAGGAAAGGTTTGGAGGGATATGGGCCAGGAGCAGGCAGCTGGGACTCATTTAATTTGGGATTATGTTCAGCATGGATTGGTTGGACCGAAAGGTCTATTGCCTTTCTGTATGATTCTCTGACTTACAGCACTCAGAGAAGGCCATGAGGGGAAACATCCGCTCATCATTCACAACGACTTTGAACTAGTCCCCAAGAAGGAGGGGTGCGCAGTCTAATGGTGGTGAGAACTCAGGGATTTACAGGGAAGGTTGTATGAATAATAACTTGAAAATGAAAAGGAAGTCATTGACAGTTAGATGTCGTGCAGTAGACACTACAGGTAACAGGAAAAGCAAAACATACAAAGCAATTGAATCAACAGAGCAAAAGAAGAATTATGCCAGAAGAGAGCAAGACAGGTCCTTCAAATCTTAGCAGATCATCTACCCCACTGCCCTTCTCCTAAACTACCCCGCACCTCTCGATGTCATTAATAGCTACAAATCGATCAATCCCTATTTTGCTCTGTGATGCTATAAACTACCAAACTTTAATAACTGTTCATGGACTGAAGAATTGATAAAGATAAACTATGACATACGGAAAGAAGTAGCAATAACTCTATATGGAATAAGCCATTAAAGGGACAAAGACAAACTTATACAGGAATTAAAGACAATCCTGGCAGCTGAATGTCCCAGGATTTCGATGTTTCAGATGTGATAAAAAGGGGATGTAAAAGGGGTGGGGGAGTTGCATTACTGTAAAGGAGTATCTCACAGCTGTGTTGACAGAGGATACATCAGAGGACTTGTATAGCGAGGCAATATGGGTGGAACTCGGGGAAAGCAAAGATGAAATCACAATGCTGGGGCTATACTACAGGCCTGCCAACAGCCAGAGAAGAAAATGTAGACAGACTTGGGAAAGATGTAAAAACATCAGGGTTGTTGTGATGGGTGATTTTAACTTCACCTATATCGACTGGGACTCACTGTGCTAGGGGCTTAGATGGGGCAGAATTTGGAAGGCCCATTAAGTAGAGTTTCGTGACACAGTACGTAAACAGTCCAACCAGGGAAGGGGTTATACTGGACCCGGTTTTAGGAAATGAGCCTAACCAGGTGAGTGAAGTTTCAGCGGGGCAGCATTTTGGGAGTTGTGACCATAATATCATGAGATTTAAGATACTCATGAATAGACATAACAGCAGTCCTTAGATGAAGGTGTTAAACTGGAGAAAGGCGAACTACAACAATATTAGGCAGGAAGTGGAGAATTTTGATGGAGGTGGCTATTTGAGGGCAAATTCACTTCAGACCTTTGGGAGTATTTCAAACAGCAGTTGATAAGCGTTCAGGAGCAGAAGTTCCTGTGAGAATAAAGGATAGATATGACGAGTTATGTGAACCTTCGTTGACCAGGGATATTATGACGTTGGTCAAAAAGAAAAAGGAAGCATACGTAAGGTCTAGGAGGATGGGCACTGGTGAAGCCCTTGAAGCAATTAAGGAAAGGACTTAAATAAGGAATTAGAAAGGCTCACAGGGGTCATGAAAAGTCATTAGCAAACAGGATTAAAGAGAGTCCCAAGTCTTTTTATACATGTTCAAAAAGCAAGAGGGTAGCTAAGGAAAGGGTTGGCCCACTTAAGGGCAAAGAAGTGAATTTACGTGTGGAGCCAGAAGAAGTAGGTGAGGTCCTAAATGAATACTTTGTGTCGGTATTCACCAAGGAGAAGGAATTGATGGAGCATGATCTCAGGGAAGGGCATATTGAATTTCTCAGGCAAGTTGCTTTAAAAAGGACAAGGTGCTGTGCATCTTAAAAAGTATTAAGATAGATAAGTCCCCAGGTCCTGTGGGATCTGTCCCACAATAATGAGGGAGGAAAGAGAATAAGTTGCGGGAGCACTGACAAGCATCTTTGAATCAGAGATAAAAAGGTACTGCAGATGCTGGAGAATC
>JAHRHZ010000141.1:2464292-2484235 GCA_024137785.1 Ginglymostoma cirratum | reverse complement strand
AGCAGGAAAACTTGACGTTTCGGGCTTAAACCCTTCATCAGAAAACCCTTCATTTCTGATGAAGGGTTTAGGCCCGAAACGTCAAGTTTTCCTGCTCCTATGATGCTGCTTGACCTGCTGTGTTCATCCAGCCCCATGCTTGTTATCTCTAAGCATCTTTGAATCCTTTATTTTATTTGCTTTTACTTCAAAAGCAGGAATTTATAAAATGCCCCATTGACTGACTGTGTCTACAAATTGTGTGCTTTTTAAACAAAATACAATGTATCTGCAAATGCAAATTCATCCCATACATGTATATGTATGTGTGTGCGTGTGTATTTGCATGTGTGTGTGACTGAGTGTGCATGTGTGATTTTATCTGTGTGTGTACGCGTGTAAGAGAGAGAGAGAGAGAGAGAGAGAGAGTGCGCACATGTGTATGTGTGCATATATATGTGTGTGCGAGGGTCAGGGAGTATGTGTGTGTGTGAGAGAGAGAGCGAGAGAGTATTTGAGAGTGCGAGAGGGCGACAGAGGGTGAGGGAGCAAGTGAGAGAGTGTGACTGAGTGACTGCGCGTGTGACTGAGTGTGTGCGTCTGTGCATGAGACTGAGTATGTGGTGGGTTCCATGGTGCAACATGAACCCAAGATCACGATTGAGGCTGTCATTATGGGTACTGAACTTGGTCATCAGTCTCTGCTCGGCGATTCTGTGTTGTTGTGTATCCCAAAGTCCACCTTGGTTTACCCAAAGATCTGAGGCTCAATGTTCTAGGCCACTGAAGTGTTCCCCCACAGAGACACACACACATGTACATATAAATGTACGGGGTGTATTTGCATTTGCAGACTTTTATTTGCAGATGCATTCTATTTTGTTCAAAAAGGACATAATTTGTCGACACAGTCAGTCAATGGAGCATTTTATAAATTCCTGCTTTGCAAATAAAACTAATCTGATTCCAGGTTAAAACACAGACAGATTTTAAACAAGGCCTCATATCTAAAATGTATTGTCTGACCTCAGACGTCACCTCTTGTATACACTAATAAAACCTTTAGTTATCTCAAGACAGTGACTTCAAAGAAATTCTGGGATTTACATTTTAATCAATAGAAAGGAGATGTGAGTTTCTAACGGATTACAGATTTAGCAGGAGGGAGTCAGTCAGCCATTTAGGTTTATACAATATATACACATCAGTCGTATGATCCTTTGATCTATTACTTATAAATTCTGTGTCTTGATACCTCCTCTTTCACTACACCCGAGGAAGTTGCAACACTCAAAGCTAGAGTTTTCAAATAAACTATAACCTGGCATTTTGTGATTTTCTACCTTGTCCAACCCAGTCCAATACCAGTACCTCCCACATCATGGCATCCCATTGTTTAAGAAGGGTAGCAAGGATAACCCTGCAAATTACAGGCAGGTGAGAATCACCTTGGTGGTTGGGAAATTGTTGGAAAAGATTCTCAGTGACAATCTACATGCATTTAGAAGCAAATGGACTTATTAGCGACAAACAGCATGGTTTTCTGCAGGGGAGATCTTGCCTCACTAACTTGATCAAGTTTTTTGAGGTGGTGATGAAGATAACTGATGACAGAAAAGCAGTTGATGTTGTCTACATGGACTTCAGTTACAACTGGCTCAGACATAAAGAGATAGAGGGTAGTGGTGGAAGGATGCTTTGCGGAATGGAGGCCTCTGACTAGTGGTGTTCCACAGGGATCAGCGCTGGGACCTCTGCTGCTCATGGCCTATACAAATGATTTTGAGGAAAACGTAAATAGTAAGTTTGTGGACAATACAAGATTAGTGGAGTTAAGGATAGTGAGGAGGATTGTCAGAGGAAACAGCAGGATATAGATCAATTGGAGGCATGGGCAAAAATGGTAAATGGAGTTTAATCCAAACAAACATAAGGTGATGAATTTTGGAAAGCAAAGTACAGATAGAAATTATACAGTGGACGGCAGAAGCCTTCGGAGTACTGATATGCAGAGCTATCTAGGTGTGCAGGTCCACAGATCACTGAGGTGGCAGCGCAGGTAGATAAGGTAGTAAAAAAGGCCTGTGGCACGTTGCCTTCATTGGAAAGGGCATTGAGTATAAAGATAGGCAAGTTATGCTGTAGTTTTATAGAACTTTAGTTAGGTCACACTTGGAATACTGCATATAATTCTGGTCATCACACTACCAAAAGGATGTGGATGCTTTAGAAAGCTTACAGAATAGGTTTACCAGGATGTTGGAGGAATACAGCAGGCCAGGCAGCATCAGAGGAAGAGGAACAGGAAAAAAAATTCTGAAGAAGGGTCCCGACTCAAAATGTCAGATTTCCTGTTCCTCTGATGCTGCCTGGCCTGCTGTGTTCCTCCAGATCCACACTGTGTTATCGCTGACTCTAACATCTGCAGTTCCTGCTATCTCTTTACCAGGATGTTGCTGGTACGGGGGATTTTAGCTATGAACAAAGGTTGGATAGACTGGGTTTGTTTTCACGTGAATACAGGAGGTTAAGGGGCAACCTGATAGAACTTTATTAAATGGGTGTGAATGGCATGGATAGACTGGAGGCTTTTTCCCCATGGTGGAGGGGTCAATTACTAGGGACACAGATTCAAGGTGTAGGGTTTGAAACAGATGTGCGAGGCAAAGTTTTCACACAAAAGGTGGTGAGTGCATAGAACATGCTGCCAGAAGAGATGGTGGAAGAAGACACAACAGCAGCATTCAAGAGGCACCTGGATGAACACATGAATAGCAAGGAATAGAGAGCTGCAGATCCTGTAAATTAATACAGTTTTAGTATGGAAGGGCAATAGTGTCGGCATAGGCTTGGAGGGCCGAAGGGCCTGTTCCTGTATTGCACTGTTCTTTGTTATAATTCGCCATGTCTGGCAAAAAGTGGGAGTTGAACCTACATGAATGAAATGCTTTGACATCTCCTTGATAACTGGCCATGTCATACCACAAGGTCATATGATTAACCTTAACCTTAAGACGAACTTAAGGAGTTAACTGCAAGAAAGCTGTGTCTTCAAACAGACAGTCAAGGCCAAATGTAACAAGGAACAAGGAACAAGGCAGCTACTTCTGATAAGGCGGCAGGCTGCAGGCTTGCAATATTTTGGAGGAAAGAATCTAAAGAATCATCAATAATATCATATCATCGACCTGAAGGATGAAAATCTAAGAATCGAACACGAGAACCCTTCATCAGCAGAACTCGAACAACACTGCACAAGGGTCAAATCTTGGACACGTCCAGAGACAGACACTATTATTGCAATTGCAGCTAAATTCCATTATTGATCAGGTATCGTCTAAGTTGAGTTGTGAGGCTTAACTTGCTTACTTAAGGGATCTTATTTTGGTTGCTACATGCAATAGAGTTTAAATCATTGTTTCAATACTTGATTATCTGTGGGATTTCTTAATAAGTAGCCGAATTAAAGGTAACTTGTGCTAATTTATCCACAACTGAACATACTCAATAACGGAACTTCCACATTCCTCTAGAGTAGGGGATTTCAAAGATTCAAACCCTCTGAACAAACAAATTCTTCCATAACCCAGTCCTAAATGGACTGCCTCTTATTCTAAGACTGTGTCCCCTGGTTCTAGACTTCCTCTGCCTCAAGAAACATTAATCCTTTCAGAATTTGTGGAATTTCACTCAGATCACCTCTCATTCTTGTAAACTGTAGAGAATAAAGTCCCAGGTTCTTCAATCTCTTCTGAAAGGACTGTCCCGACTTCCCAGTATTCAGTCTGGTGAACTTCCACTAACTCGCTTTGTGGGAAGTACGTCCTTCCTTAGGCAAAGGGACTAGAAACTGCAAAGAGTACTCCAGGAGCAGTCTCGCACAGTGTTCTTTACAATTGAAGCAAGGCTTCTTTGTTCCTGGACTCAAATCCTCTTGCCATAAATGTGAAGTACTGGGTACATTGTCCAAATAAAAGCACAAAATATGAAGGAGCAACTGAATGAACAACAAGTGCAAACCCACATTTAAGGATGATAGCTAATGCAGAAACAAGCCTGCATTAGGACATGCAAAACAACATCTAGGTATAAGTTTTCCAAGGAAGCGGTGGGAATGTCGTTGACAAGGACATGAGGCTTAAACGATAAAAGATTAAAATTAAGCTTGGCCAATGCAACAAGCAGTAAGTAGGCAGTGGGGACTTTTTGGGGTAAAATTAAGGGAGAGTAGTGGAGTTAGAATAACATGGGAGACTGGACAAGCATGTCACAAAAGCATAATGGTATTAATTGTTGGGGTTTCCCTTATAGATAGGTGACGACAAGTGGGCCAGCAGAAGTCAGAAATGTCATGAATTTCAAATTTGCCTGGCATTTTCTTTAGCAAAATGTCTTGCAGTCAAAGAAGCAAGCAATACTTTGCAAGCAAGGAAGGCTAATTTATGGGACTCGCCCAAGTTAATAATAGCATGGAAGAAGATAGTGGCACAATTTATTGATTGATTGACAGATGGCCACAGCTTGAAAGAAAGTCAGTCAGGGCATTACGGACATCCTTACTATGACTTTAGAAATTAGTTTGGGAACCCTTCTATTAGATTGGAACATGACACACATCCTGAAACAAGGTGAGAAACAGAAACCAGGGTATTCAGGGCGAGTTGCCTAACATTCATTGTTGGGAAATTACTTGAGCCTGTAATTAAGGGTAGACGTTGTGAACATTTCTGCTGATCTGAGTGAGCTGATGTAGATTTGCAAAACCTGTTTTATTTTGAAGAGGTGGCTAAAGTGATACACAGCAAAACGTCTTTGGAAGTTTTTAATAGGGACTTTGTCAGCGAATATGATGTCCACCGGATTGAGGGCAAATCATTGACCTTCTAAGGGAACTGGCTTGAGTAGCAGGAGATAGTCGATATGGAAAATGGACAGGCACTAAATTGGCAGAAAAGACAGACATCATGAAGATCACTGTTGGATCTCAAATATTCACTATTTTCTAACAACCAAGTTGATGGGCTAAGAGTCCGCGCATCTAAACTTGCCTTTACTCCAAGATGGGAGGCTTTGTAAGTACCATTGATGGAAGCAGAACATGGTAAAGAGATGTTGGTACATCAAGCAAATTGGCAAAACAGTGGAGCAAAGTGATTTCTGCGTAGGCCAATCACTTTAAACATCAAAAGAATAGAAATTTCCTTACCCCTTTTAAAATGGTAAGAACTGTAAGAACTTAGGGGGTAAATACACAAATAACCATAATGTCACAGACATATACAGAAAATCATCAAAAAAAAGTTATGGAAGTGATGGCCTTTATGTCCAAAAAAAGCTCATGTCATAGAATTCCTACAGAGCAGATAGAGAAGGCCATTCAACTGATAGAGTCTGCACCAAGCCTGCGAACAGCATGCCGTCCAGACCCAGAACATCCCCACCTATCTTCACAACCCTGCACTGACCATGGCTAACCCGCCTAGCCTGTACATCCCTAGTCACTATGGACAATTTAGCATGGCAATCCACCTATGACCTGCACATCTTTGGACTGTGGGAAGAAACTAGAACATTCCAAGGAGCCCACACAGGCACAGGGAGAACATGTAAACTCCATTTAGACAGTCACCGAAGGCTGGGATGAAACTGCATCCCTGGTGCTGTGAGGCAGCAGCGCTAACGACTGATCCACCTTGCTACCCTTGAGTACCATGCATACCTTTGAGTCTGGTGAGAAGTTCTGGGCATGACAGGTGAAGAGGGATATATTTCAGTCTCCAGTGCAGTGGAGTGTAACTTTATTAAAATGATAACCTGGACTCAAAGAGATAAACTCCAAAATGAGACTGCCCAAACTTTTGTTCTACTCCCTGCATGCTGTGGATGAACCTACTAGACAAGGCACAAAATTTGAACTCCTCTTGGGTAAATAAGGCAGGGCAAGTGACTGAGGTGTCAGTGGGGGAGCACTTTGGGGGCAGTGATTATAATTCTGTTCCTATTAAAATAGTTATGGAAAAGGAAAGGCCTGATCTAAAAGTTCATGTTCTAAATTGGAGTAAGGCTAATATTGATGGTATTAGGCCGGAAGTTTCAAAAGCTGATTGGGAGAGGCTGTTTACAGGTAATGGAAGAGTTGGAAAGTGGGAGGCCTTCAAAAATGAGATAATGAGAGTCCAGAGGCAGTATGTTTCTATCAGTATCAAGGGCAAAGCTGGTAGGTGCAGGGAATACTGGATGACTAAGGACATTGAGGATCTGTCAAGAAAAGGAGGGAGGCATATGTCAGGTACAGACAGCTGGGATCAAGCTTTTCACGTCAGTATTTACTGTGGAAAAGGACATGGAAGGTAGAGAACTTGGAGAAATAAATCGTGACATCTTGAAAAGTGCCCATAGTACACAGGTGGTGGTGCTAGGCTTCTTTAAATGCATAAAGGTGTATAAATCCCCGGGACTTGATCAGATGTGTCCCAGACCTTTATGGTAAGCTAGGGAAATGATTTCTAGACCCCTTGATGAGATATTTGTATCAACAGTAGCCATGGGTGACGTGCCAGAAGACTGGAGGGTGGCTAATGTGGTGCCACTATTTAAGAAAGGTGGTAAAGAAAAGCCAAGGAACTATAAACTGTTGAGCCTGATGTAAGTTGGTAAGTAAGTTGGGTAAGTTATTGGAAGGGATTCTAAGGGACAGGATTTACATGTTTTGGGAAAGGTAAGGACTGATTAGGGACAGTCAACATGGCTTTGTGTGTGGGAAATCATGTCTCACTAACTTGATTGCGTTTTTTAAAGAAGTGACAAACACGATTGATGAAGCCAGAGCAGTGGATGTTGGAGATCTGGACTTCAGCAAGGCATTTAACAAGATTCTGTATGGTAGACTGGTTAGCAAGGTTACATCACATGGAATTCAGAGACAGCTAGACATTTGGATGCAAAATTGGCTTGAAGGTAGGAGAGAGAGGGTGGTGGTGGAGGGTCATTTTTCAGACTGGAAGCCTGTGACTAGCGTTGTGCCATAAGGATCAGTGCTGGCTCCACTGTTTTTTGTGATTTATATAAATGTTTTGGATATAAGTATGGGAAGAATGGTTAGAAAATTTGCAGATGACATCAAAATTAGTCATGTAGCAGAGAGTGAAGGTGGTTATCTCAGGGTACAATTGGATTTTGATCAGATGGGCCGATGGGCCGGGGAGTTTAATTTAGATAAATGTGAGGTGTTGCATTTTGGTAACGCAAATCAGGACCGGAATTATGTACTTAATGGTAGGATCCTAGGGAGTGGTGCTGAACAAAGAGACCTTGGGCTGTAGAGTTCATGGTTCCTTGAAGGTGGAGTCACAGATAGATAGGGTAGTGGAGAAGGCGTTGGGTACACTTGTCTTTATTTGTCAGTGCATTCAGTTTAGGACACAGGATGTCTTGTTGCGGCTGTACAAGAAATCGCTTGGGCCACGTTTAGCCACTGTGTTCAATTCTGGTCTCTCTGCTATAGGAAAGATGTTGTTAAACTTGAAAGGATGCAGAAAAGATTCACAAGGATGTTGCTGAGGCTAGAGAGTTTGAGCTATAGGGAGAGGCTGAATATGCTGGGGTTATTTTCCCTGGAGCATTGGAGGCTGAGCGGTGGCTTTATACAGATTTATATAATCACAAGGAGTGTGGATAGGGTGGATAGCCAAGTTCTTTTTACCAGGGCAGGGGAGTCCAAAACTAGAGGGCACAGGTTAAGGTGAGAGAGAAAAGATATAAAAGACACCAGAGGTGCAACTTTTTCACACAGAGGGTGGTGTGTGTATGGACTGGGCTGCCAGCAGAAATGGTGGAGGCTGGTACAATTACAACTTTTAAAGGGCATATGGAGGGATACATGAGGAGGAAGGGTAGAGAGAGATATGGGCTAAATGCTGACAAATGGGACTAAATTAATTTAGGATATCTGGTCGGCATGGATGAGTTGAATTCAAGGGATCTGTTTCCATGCTGTATAACTCTATGAATTGAATGGTCAGAACAAGATAGACAAACTGAGTGCAAATTGAGGTTAAAGGATATGATCACATAGACATCACGGAGACATAGTTATAAGAGCAGAACTGAGAACTTAACATTCAAGGATATTTGACCTTTCGGAAAATCAGGAGGGAAAAAATAGGTGGTGGGGTAGCACTGCTAATAACAGATGTTTGAGGACAGTTGAGAGAGATGATCTAGGCTTAGATGACATGCAGTCCATTTGGGTGGAGGTAAATAAGAACAAGGGAAAGAAGACATTGGTAGGCAGAGTGTAGAAACCACCAAAAAGTAGCCACACTGTAGGGAAGGTGATAAATTACCAAATGGGAGGAGCATGTAAACAGAATGGAGCAATATTATGGGTAACTTTAATCTTCATGTTGATTGGGTTAATCAAGTTGGAAAGAGTAGCTATGATTACAAATTCATCATAAGGATAGTTTCCTACAGCACTATGTCATGGAGTCAACCAAGGAACAGGGTATCCTCGATGTAGTAATCAGTAATGAGGTAGGTTTAATAAACGACCTCCAAGTAAAAGATCCCTAGGAAGTAGTGATCGTAACATGACAGAGCTCATTATTCAGTTTCAGTGTGAGAAACTTGGGTCAGAAACAATTGTGATTAACACTGAAATGAGAACAGAGTTAGCGAAAATGGACTGGTCAGATACATTAGCAGGGAAGATGGTAAGCAAGCAATGGCATACAATTAAGGAGACAATTTATGATTTGTATCTCAACAAACAGGAAAGGTCCTGAGGGGGCTAAGCTAACCATGGCTAACCAAAAAAGTTAAGGAGAGTATAAAGTTGGACAAAAAAGCACATAGGGAGGCAAAAGTCAGTGATAGTCCTGAAGACTAGGATAAATTCAGAACTCAGCAAAGAATAACTAAAAAGACAATAATGAGAGAAAATAATGGCAAGGGCAAACTAGCAAGGAATATAAAAACTGACGATAATAGTTTCTTTAAAGATATGAAAAGGAAAAGAGATTAAAATAAACAAAAAGCCATGAGAAAATGAATCTGCGCATATAGTTATGGGGAACAAGGAAATGGCAAAGGGGTTAAACTAATATTTTGCAAAAGTCTTTACGGTGGAAGATACTTCGATCATATATCTTTAATACTAAAGAATATAGGGGAGGAATTACAAACTATCAACATCATCAAAGAAATAATACTAGGCAAACTATTGGGGTTAAAGGAAAAGTCCTTCGGCCCTGATGACCTGATCCTGCATCGAGGATCCTAAAAGTAGCAACACAGACAGTGGATGCAATGGTTGTAATTTTCCAAAAATCATTGCTGGAGAAGTACCAAGAATTGGAAAACTGACAATGTGACACCCCTATTTAAAAAAGGGAAAGGGACAAAAAGTGATTAGCCTTATATTTATCACAGGAAAAATGTTGGGAAGTAACAGCAGCTCTTTTGGGAAATCATAACCTAATCAAGCCAAGTCAGGATGGCTTTATGAAAAGGGAAATCCAGTTCGACCAACTTAATACAGTTTTTCAAGGAAGTCTGAACCAGAGTGGATAGAGAGGAACCAATAAATGTGTTGTATTTTGAGTTCCACAAGGTGATCAACAAGGTACCTCATAAAAGGTTAACTTATAAGATAACAGCCCATGGTGTTGGAAGTAGTATGTTGGTTCGATAGAGAATTGGCCATTGGGCAAGACACAGCAAGTGGGGCTAAGGGGCTCTTTCTCGGGTTGGCGATCTATAACCAATGTGGCTCCACAGGAATCAGTGCTGGGACTGCAACTATTTACAGCATATGTTAATGACTTGGAGGAAGGAGGCGACTCTGCTGCAGCTAAATTTGCAGCTGATACAAAAATAGGTGGAAAGGCAATTTGCTAAGGGAATATAAACAGGTTTGTAATAAGCTAAGTAAGCAAGAAGTTGGCAAATAGAGTATAATGTGGACGAGTTGTTCATTTTGGAAGGGAGCAAAATAATAATATCCAATTGAAATGGTGACAAGTTGCAGAAAGCTTCAACTCAAGGGATTTGGGGGGACTTGTGCATGAAACACAGAAAGCTAGCATACAGGCACAGCAGATAATCAGGAAGGCTAATGGAATGTTGGCCCTTATTTCAAGGGGTCTGGAATAATAAGAGTAGGGAAGTCTTACTGCAACTGTACATGGTGCTGGTGAGATCATATCTGGAGTATCGTGAGCAGTCTTGGTCCCTTATTAAAGGAAATATACCTTTTTAATGGAGGCAGTTCAGAGAAGAGTCACTAGGATGATCCCTGGATATGAGTGGTTTTCTTATGAGCAAACACTAAATAGGTTGGGACTTTACTCATGAGAGCTCAAAAGAATGAGAGATGATTTCATGACAACACAGAGGATTCTTAAGGGGCTTGTCAAGGTAAATGCTGAAAGGACTTTTCCCTCATGGAACAGTCTAAGGCCAGAAGGTATAGTCTTGGTATAGAGAGGCTCTAATTTAAGACTGCGATGAACAGGAATTTAAACTCTCAGTAGGTTGTGAAGTTTTTTAAACTCCTTGCTATACGGAGCTGTGGACGCAGGTCCTTGTGCATGTTTAAGACTGAGATAAAAAGATTCTTGATTAGTTGGGGAATTATGGGCTATGGGGAAAAGGCAGGAAAGTAGACATGAGGAATGTTAGATCAGCCTACTGGATAGCGGAACAGGCTCAAGAGGCTGAATGACCTGCTCCTGTTCCTCTTATTGCCTAATGGGAAGGCAAGGCAGAGACTGCTGCTGTTTCTTAGGAGGGGTCCTGCCCGTACCATTGATAGTGGCAAACTCCTTCTGCTGGTTCAGGTGTACAATAGAAAAATTACTCTTGCTTTTTCAGACAAAAGGAAGGTCCAATCTGAAACTCTGTTCCACAAACGGTGACTGTTACTCAATCAACCGTCAGATTCAAAGTGGAGACTGATGAATTTCTGGACATGTCAGTCCTCGGGATTTTTACCCACACATCCACACTCTCTCCCTCCACACCAACACTTTTCTCTGACAGCATCTTCCAAACCCACGACTACTTGCGTTGAGAAGGACAAAGATAACCAACATAGGGGAGCACTACCCTCTACATCCTGACTTGGAATATACTGCCATTCCTTCAGCATCGCTGGGTCAAAATCCTGGAGCTCTCTCCCTGACAACACTCTCCACAGATGCTGCCATATCTGTTGGCTTTCTCCAGCACTTTGACTAAATACAAAAGCAATCAGTGGCAGCTCTGAAATTTTTAGCACCCTGCAGAAAATAGTTAAGGTTGAGGGTCAAGAATTTTTCTTCTTTCATGGTACGTGAGCATCACAGGCTGAGTCAGAATTTATTGCCCACTCGAAATTTCCCTGAATAAAATGGTGGTGAGGTCCCTGCGTAGACCTCGGCAGTCTTTAGAGGCAGGGTTCTGGGCTCCCTGGTCATCGGGAACATCCCTCCTGCATTTATTCTCTCTAGTCCTGTTAGAATTTTATGTTTCTGTGAGATTCCCTCATTCTTCTAAATTCCAGTGAACATAATCCCAATTGATCCAGTCTCCCTTAATACGTCAGCTCTGCCATACTAGGAGTCAGTCTTGTAATTTTTGTTGCACTCCTTTCATAGCTAAAGCTTCCTTCTTCAGATAAAGAAGCCCAAAACTGCACAAAATATTCCAGCCTGTGGTCTCAGAAAGGCCCTGTATAATTGCAGCAAGATATCCCTGTTCCTTAATCCTCTCGCTATGAAGGCCAACATATCATTTGATCTCTCACCGCCTACTGCACCTGCATGCTTACATCCAATGGCTGGCATTCAAAGACACCCAGGACTCATTGCAACTCCCCTTTTCCCAATCTATTTGCTACTCATAAATAATCTGCTGCCTGTTGTTGTTACCAGAGTGGATAACCTCACATTTACCCACATTGTACTTCATCCAACATGCATTTGCCCACTCACTCAACTTGTCCAAATCACATTGAAGCATTCTCTTCATTGTTCATCTTTCCACCTCACTTTGTGTCATCTGTAAAATTGGAAATGTTACATTTAGCTCCCTCATCCAAATCATTAATATTTATTCAACATAACATCTACCATATCTAACCCTTGACTTATGTTTATCACCTTAATTACACTTTTCCCTTCGAGAATATAACCCTGACTGTGGAATGGAGAGTGTTTATTTTAATCTTATTACCTGAAACATCACTCTGGTAAATTGGCACTGTGTTAACTCTAGGCCCAGCATACCCTTCCTGAACCCAGTTACTCCAGCTGGGATCTAAAAGGAGATCTGAGCTCTAACATAATTTTCACTCCTTTGGATTGAAGCCTTCAGGACAAACAGAATATTCCATGTGCCTTTCTTAAATAAAAACAACTCTTACCAGTTCATTCACTTGGGCTTGTCGATCTTTCTGCTCTGTCACACTTGTACACTTCTAGAATACATACTGATTGATCTATCTTGGCACAAGGATTGCGCTCACCTACTTGAAAGCAAATACTACAGATACTACAGATCTGAAATAAGCACAGAAATTGCTGGGGAATTTCTGCAGACCTGAAAGCATCTGCAGAGGAAGGGAGTTCATGTTTGGAGTCTAACAGTCTCAAATCTTCAGAACTGAAGGGACAGATGGAAATGCAAAAGCATTTACGCTGAAAATGTGGTGAAGTGAGCAGCAAGTGGAACAGAAGGCCAACTCAAGGGTGTGATAAAGGGCAAGGAAGGTTCAGCAAAGGTGTCACGGAATTCAAGGCAAAGGGAGTGGCAACCATTACAGTGTCCATGGTTGCCATTACACTGTCACCATCTACTACTGTTTTGTATACTCACTCAATCTATTAACACCCCTTGCTGCCAATATCCACACTGTCACCACTCTTAGATAATAGGCTAGCTACATTTTTTTTCTGATCTAACCTAATTGACAATATGGAGAGAAGTTATGACTCCAGTGCAGATCTCACCAATTTGAAAATATACCTACTAAATAAGAAATTGAAACAGGAGTAGGGTGTTTGGCTGCTTAAGTCTGCTCCGCCATTCAATACTATTTTGCTGATCTGACACTCCTTCCATCCACTTTCCTGTCCTTTCCCCACAAACCTTGATTCCCTTACTGATCAAGATTCTCTCAGCCTTGAATATATACATGAATTCCATCTCCAAAATTCTCTGTGGCAAAGAATTCCAAAGACTCTCAACCTTCTGAGTGAAGAAATTCCACCTCATTTCAGTCTTAAATTGGCACCCCTTAATTCTAAAACTATGAATATAACCTATCAGTGTCACACTAAATTATTTGCATCCTTCTCGCAACGTGTCCTTCCAGCAATTTTTGTGTTGTTTGTAAATTTGGCAGCAGTACGTTCACTTCCTTCATTCAAATCATTCATAGTTAACAGGTGCAGTCACAGGACTGATCTTTGTGGAACACCATTCATTGCAGGTCACCAATTCGGAAAAGGACTACTTATCCCCACTCACTGTTCCCTGCCCATTAGCCAATTCCCTATCAAGGTAAACTGTATCACATCCAAACTTACAATTTAAATCCAGAAGAATAAGATTGAAAAACTGGAGAACTGATATTGAGTGGATATTGAATTCTGGTTACAGTTGGAGCTCCACACATAGATCTTCCTTCCAAATTATAGAAAAGGTACACAGGCACGAGAAGGTACAAAAAGTGTGTAAAGGATGTATAATCCTGCCATTCTGCAATCATATCAGGAACCGGGTAAACAGATTGGCTCTTCTTTGCTCTTGAAACAAAAAGTCTAAAAGGTGTGCTTATAATCAAAACATGGTGGATATGGGGACAATAGATGTTCTGGAGTGGAGCAGGTATAGAGTAAGGTGACATAGCTTTACAATTAAGGTCAGCCAAGTGATTTCACATAATAAAGGATTTTAACAGAATTCTGATCCAGGGCCAAGTAGTCTGCTTGATTTCCACCACCTTCAGCATCCGCTTCCACCCCAACAGACTGCAGCAGCATGTACAATCTACGAGATGCACTGCGATAACTCACCAAGGCTTCTCCAAAAGCACTTCCCAGTCCTGTCATCTCTATCACCTAGAAAGCGGAGGGCTGTAGGTACATTGGAACACCACCTATTCCAAGTTCCCCTCCAAGACAGTCACCATCCTGACTTCGAAATATATTACTAGTTCAGTGTGACTGGGTCAAAATCCTGAAACTCCCTCCCCAATGGCATTGTGGTTTTATCTACATCACATGGTCTGCAGCGGTTCAAGAAAGAATCTCACCACCGGCTTTACAAGGAGCACCTGCGGACGAGCAATAAATGCTGGCTCAGCCAAGGGCACCCACGTCTCATGAATATTTGTGAAATATACAAGGGGGGAAAAAAAGTACTTCCACTTCAAGGGAAGAGGAGAAAATGACAGGGCATCAATAAATCCAACCGGGAACTCAAAAACATTTCTTTAGACGGTACGCATGTGGTACTCCCCGCGACTGCGACTGAAAAGCAATAGGTCTCAACTCATTTAGGGCGAAGGGAGAGAATGATGGACAAGAGAAGACAGGGGTAACGCTGATAGTGTTGCAGGAGGATCGAAGGACAGAAGGCTCCGATGAAGCGTAAAGCGGCACGCTTTGGCTTCTAGTGCTGTCCATTTTTTTTCAATAGAACTCCGTACACGCTGCGTTGAGTTAAAATCGGGTGCAAGTGATCGTGGGCACAATTAGTGTACTCACCCTGGCAGTGCGGGTGAGGTCGTTGAACTTCTTGCGGCACTGCAGCCAGGTCCTGGGGGTGATGCTCTTGAGATTGACATAGAGTGCCACCTCCCTCCAGGCCTGGCGCAGGGTCTGCCTGGGCATTTTCCTGCCATCTGAAGGGAACAGGACCTCCTTGTGGGCTCTCACCTGCTCCACCAAGACCTTCAGGGCAGCATCGCTGAACCTGGGAGCCCGGGGTTCCACCATGGTCTCCAGTTCGCTTCAGCTCCCGGCCCCAGAGACTATGTCTCCGTGGCGGTACCGTTCTCTTTTGTTGCGGTTGTTGTTGTAAAGCTTGCGCTTTAAACGAGCGCTGGGTGCGCCGGAAATTGCTCGGGCCGGAACTCCCGCCTCTTGGCGCAGCGACGGGCGCAAAGGACGCAGCGCCGGCTGCCCTGTTGCCCATTGGCTGTTCTCCCCGGAGGGGGCGGACCGCAGCCAGCTGGCCAATCACACACAAAGGGAGGCCGTCCTTCCACGGGGAGGCAGCCAATCAGAGGGCATCCCTTTCCGGACGGCCGCCCACCCCTCCGAACGCTCCGCCCCGAAATTGATCGGGTCCCGGCGCAGCGGGATCTATCAGCTTTCCTCTCCCGGGATCTTGACGATCCCGTTACCTGGGGCTTACAGAGGTAAATTGTGTAGCTTCCTTCCCCTAGGATCCCGAAGGTCCCGTTACCTAGGGGTTACGGGGCAGATGCTGCAGTATCACTCCCTTGCGATCCCGAGGGTATGAGATCATATGAGATAGCTGGAGTTTACCGGGAAAATGCTGCTCCCCCTCCTGGGATCCAGATTCCTCCTGAACGGGGGATGGAAGCGTTTATCGGATCACATCTCGCAGCTTCACTCCTGATCTGAGGGATTCCGAGCACGGCGTGGATTGGGAGAGGGAGAGGGTGCAGATTCTGCAGCTTCTCTCTCCTGCGACCCCGATGGTCCTATTAACTAGGGGTTAATAGGGCAGATACTGCTTCCCAATCTTGGATTCAGGAATCTCGTGAATTGGAGATGGGAGGGTTTACGGGTCAGATCTGCAGCTTCACTCCTAATCCCAGGGATCCCGAAGATCCTGAACACGACATATCGGGGTAAGGGTTTCACAGCCAGTTCCTACAACGTCCCTCTCCTGGGACCCTGAGCACACCATCAACTGGGGATTATGATGGCAGATCCTGCAGCTCCCTGGGATCCCGACCACAGTGTGGGAGTGGGTCACAGGGACAGATTCTGAAGTTTCCTTCTCCTGAGATTTTGGGGACAGTGGTGGAGTTGGGTGTTGGGGCATGTTTGCAGAAGTGGATCCTGCAGCTCCTCAACTGATCCCTAGTAGAGAGAGAGGGGAGTGGAAGAGTTCGAGGGAGAGAGTATGTGTGGGATTGAAGAGAGGAAGCATGTGCGTGAGAGTGAGAGATGTGATGACAGGAAGAAATTGGAGAGAGCAGATGAGAGAGAAAACTCAGGCAGTGAGCGTGAGGTCAGGTCCAACAGAGCATGAGTAGGATCAGAGAGAACATGGGTGGGAAGGGAAAAAAAAGTTGAGCAAAAGTGACTGCAAGGAGGGAAAAGAATGATGCTAGATGACAAGAGCATTGGGAGAAGAGCTTGAGCGGGATAAAGGGAAGGGAACAGAAACAAGAGGACACAAGAGGGAGTAAAACAGAGAGACTGACAGGGAGTTGGTGATGTGGTGAGAAAAGGAGAGTGATGAGGCAGAGTGGGATGAAGGGTAAGAGAGGGAACAGAGGAGGAAAAGGAATGAAAAAGAGCCAGCAGAGGCAGTGAGTGTGGGAGTGGGAAAGAGGGAGTTAAAATGGTGGTGGAATTGTGGGGAAGGGGTGATCGCGGAGAGAGAGCACGAGCAGGACAAGAGAGATAAAGGAAGTAGGGATAGAGACCTGTGGACTTGAAGATGGTGAGAGGAAGAAAGATGCAGCTGGGGAGAGAAAGAGTGGGAGAGAGATTGCATTGGGGCATAGAAAGGAGACGGGGAAGAGAGGGAGAAAGTCTGTGGGAAGGCGATTGAGAGTGGGTTAAGAGCGAGATTAGGAGACAGAGTAGAGACAGTGAAGAAACAGGGAGACAAAATTGTAGTAGACAGCAAGAGAATGGGAATTGAGGTAGAGAGTGAAAGTGGACAGAGCAAATAGGACGAGAGCAGGAGATGGGTAAATGTGACAAGAGCAGAAAAGTCAATAGTGGGTGAAGGTGGTTGGGGGAGTAGGATGTAGGTGGAGGGCAGAGAGTGTACCCAGAATGAATGATCGCGATCTACAGAGTGTAAAAGCAGGAAAAAATGAGAGACAGCAGAACAGGTATATAGAGAAACTGAGCTGGTGTGAGGCAAATGGGTGATAAGGGGAGAAGGAGGGTGTGGGGGAAAGGACAAAAGAGAATAGGGTGGTAAGAGAGCAGAGGACAGAAAGAAGAGGTGAGAGAGGGAACTGGTGAAGGGAGAGTGAAGGAAGTTGGGAAAAAAAAGAGGGGAGAGAATGAGCAAGTGAGTGGCTAAGAAAAGAGCAGGAGGCAGATGTGTCCACAGTGAGACAGGAAGATAGACAGAGATAGAGACGCAGGCAGCTGGAGGAGGAATGGGTGAGTGCGAAACAAGGACAGAGTCAGGGACAGACATGAAGTGAGAGAGAAACAGATGTGGATAAATGGGATGTGTGGTAGAGTGATGGCATGAGAAAAAAAAGGAGGAATGAAGAGTATATAGGAGGGAGCGGAGAGAAGGAGGGAGGGAAATAGGAGATAGAGAGCTGGATAGAGTGACAGGGAGAGGGTTGGGAGTCAGGGAGAGCAAGAGAGGCAATGGGAAAGGAACAAGAACAGGCAATATGGGAGAAATGAGGCAGACCAGTAAAGACAGAGCATGGAAGAGGGGATAGAGTAGGAGACAAGGTAAGAGAGATCAGACAAGTGGGAGAGAGATGGGGAAAAGTGAAAATAAATGGACAGAGGAATTGTCAGAGTGATGCAACTGTACTAGAGAAATAAAAAGACTGGGATAGATAGAAACTGTTGGGAGAGAGAGGTGGGGATTGTAGTGAGTGAAACAAGGTCAGCCAAGTGAACTCATAAATATGAGCTACGTGATTGGGGCTATTAATCTAAACTAATCAGGGAGCCTTGGTTGACAGGTATAAACAGGATTGTCAGAGGTTCTGTCCACTCAAAGCTGGCTCTGAAGGAGTTGGATAGTATCAAGGACTCACCACATGTAAATAAAGGGTGACTTAGTGACAGGATACCTTTTGAGCATTTAGAATAGAGAGAACCGGGAGACAGAAAATGTGGATGGAAAGCACAAATGAGTAGGAGACTGACAGACGAGGACAGAGGCTCAGAGAGGGAGCAATGAAGTGAGATAGAATGACTGGTGGGGAGCGAGGGTATGAGAGTGTGTGGAAGTGCAAGATGGAGCATGGGAGTGAGAGAGAAAGCAAGACAGTGATGGAAAGATTAACAAGAGGTTAAAAGTTAAATGAGAGAGACTATAGGAGAGAGAAGATAAAGACAGCAGGTTAGAGAGAGCAAAATGTATGCGGGAGAAAATAGACAGTGGGGAGAAAGCCTGGGAGAGAGGGTTAGATGGATACCAGCAGAGAAAGCACAAGCATTTAGGGGGGTGAGGGAGATAGGCAGCAGGAGGTGGCAGGAGGGGAATAGAAAGAATAGGTGGTGCAAAAGGCCTGACAGTGAGCGTGAAACAAAGATGGAAAGTGTGGCAGTGTAGAAGAGAGGGTAGCGAAAGAGGGGCTAGAAGGGGTCAAGAAGAGCGAGAGAGCACAGGAAATGGAGACAGAGCAGGGAGTGTGCAATAATGGTCTGTTCTGTTTCATTTCCAGATAGGCTTTTTTTAAAAACTCCTTTACATTGGAGTTCAATCAATAAATAACAAACAGATTGCAGTACATGCAACATTGAAAATTCAAACAGAAATCAAACAGCAGGTTCTGGGGTATCACACACCAAACACCACATCAGGTATCATACAGGAGGTCCAAAATATCATATATAAATCCCAGAAAAGGCATCAGACATGGCAATTCCTAATACATCACTGGAATTAGCATCATAGAATCACTGAGGTCTGGATGAAAAGACTCTTTACTCCATCATGTCTGATCTGGCCAAAAACAGCCACCTAACTATTGTAAACCCATTTTCTAACACTTGCCCCATAGACTTGCAATGACAAGGCACACAAGTGCACATCTAAATACTTCTTGAATGTTCTGAGGCTTTGATTTCCACCATTCTTACAAGCAGTGAATTGCAGATTCCCACCACACTCTGGGTGAAAGCATTCTTCTTTCCATCTCCTCTAAACTGACCCCTTACCTTAAGTCTGTGCCCCCTCATCATTGATCCCTCCACCAAGGGGAAAATTTCTTTCCTGCCTATCTTATCCATGCCACTCATAATTTTATGGATCTCAATTATGTCCCCTCTCAATCTTCTTTGCTTTAAGGAAAACCGCCACGGTCTACCCAGCCTCTCATCATGACTGAAACTCTTCAGCCCAAGCAACATCTTTGAAAATCTCCTCTGCACCCTCCAGTGCTATCACGTCCTTCCTGTAATGAGGATTCAAGAATTGCACACATTCCAACGTTTGGATGTTTGACGAATGGTACAGGACTGTTGAGCCAAAGATTCTGTTTTTGTGTTCAAAAACTTAATGACTTTATCACACTCGAAACACCAGATCAAGTATCATAACAGGTCCTGCCACGTCACACACTAAATGCCTGGGTAGCAAAGATCATTCACAAAATCAAGAACCGCTCCCACCTGGTTTTATCTCTTTGATCAGGCAGAAGATACAAAAATTTGAAAACATACTAACAGATTCAAGAAGAGCTTCTTTTGTGCTGTTCTCAGACTTAGGAATGGACCTCTCATATATGCGAGTGTTCTTTCTCTACACCTGTAGCTGTTACACAATGTACTGCATTCTGTTCTATTATTCTGTTGTACTTACGCAAGTCATGATTTGTCTGGTTAGCACACAAGAAAATACTTTTCACTATATCTTGACACATGTGACGATAATAAATCAAATTGAATCAACAGGGTTCAGACAGTATCAGAGATAAAAGGTACTGCAGATGCTGGAGAATCCGAGGTAACAAGGTGTGGGGCTGGATGAACACAGCAGGCCAAGCAGCATCATAGGAG
>JAHRHZ010000141.1:2447441-2463892 GCA_024137785.1 Ginglymostoma cirratum | reverse complement strand
CTTTTTCTGATGAAGGGTCTAGGCCCGAAACGTCAAGCTTTCCTGCTCCTATGATGCTGCTTGGCCTGCTGTGTTCATCCAGCCCCACACCTTGTTATCTAGGGTTCAGATAGTTTTTCCTGGTAGATCACACAGAAAGCAACCAAACAGGGATAGTAAAGCAAGCCTAATACCACAGCGAGTTACAGTACATTGTTTAATAAACGATGTGAAGGGATCATGAAATATATACAAATTTATCATGCTCAAAAGAACAGAAGCAGCTTCACATAGTAGCTCTCAGCTCACTAAAGATCAGGTAAGAGTACAAAACAAATTCCAGTCCATCAAATGCTGATCATCAGAATCACAGCCAAAGCACCAGAACAGAGATCATACAGAAAGTGCTGGTGGTCACATGATAATCTCAAGAGGAGAGATTAGGCAGTGGTTATCATTAAATCACGTACAGATTATGGAGAACAGGGATCAAAGAACATGAACCAATGCATAACAGGCCAGACATCAGAACAGGAATCATGCAGCAGTTCCAAGTGGAACATTCAGAAACACCATAACAGGGAGAAGGTAGCAGACAGCATGTGTCACTTAATCAAACACAAATGAAAGATCTAGGATAATGCAGCATCTCCTTGTAGATCGCATAAAAAAAATAAACAGCAGAACAGGGATCAAAGAGCAAATTCCAATACATCACTCACTAACATGAGATTTGGAAAGTAAAACAGGTCACAAGAGATCAAGCAATAACATCTAGAAGAGCAATAAAAAAGCAGGACAGGGATCATAGAGCAGACCCTGGAACATTACACACTGTACACCAGCACATAAATCTTGTAGTAGCTCCCAGTTCATTACACTTTATACACAATAAAAGGGAAATTAAGCACATCTCATTACTTCCACACATTACACTGGAACAGGAATTATACAGCAGTCTCCACCAGAAAAGACATCAGTAGATCACACACTATCCACTAGGACAGAAATCATAAAGCAGATCCCTGTATATCGTACACTATATACCAGAGCAATAAACATTCAGCAGCTCCCAATAGATTATACACTGCATGCCTGGTTAGGAATCACACAGAAGATCTCAGTACATTACACAATACAACTTCACTGAAATCATACAGCAGCTTCTGGTAGATTACACACTGCACAACTTCATAGGAATCACACAGCAGATCCCAGTATATCACACACTATGCACCAGGAAAGGAACCATACAGAAATCCCAGTATGTTACACACTGTTGACCAGAACAAGAATCATACAACAGATCCCAGAAAATAGACAGCAGGCCAGGCAGCATCAGAGGAGCTGGAAAGTTGATGTTTCGGGTCGGGACCCTTTTTCAGAAATGGAAGACTTCTCAGAAATGAAGAAGGGTCCCGACCCAAAACCTCAACTTTCCAGCTCCTCTGATGCTGCCTGGCCTGCTGTGTTCCTCCAGCTCCACTGTGTTGTCTCTGACTCCAGCATTTGAAGTTCTTGCTATCCCCGAGATCCCAGAACATTATTCATTAATGCAAGAGCACAGGAATCACAAAGCAGATCCCAGTGCAATTCCCGTTATGCATTAGAGCAGGAATCATATAAAGCTTCCCATATTGTTACACACCATACACAAGAACATTAATCTTACGCAGATTCCAGCACATTATACTTTATGTACCAGAATAGCAATCATACAGCACATTTCATTACATTACACAATATACAACAGAGCAGGAATCATACAGTAGATCCCACTCAATTACACATTATGCACCTGGGATTTGCTGTATGGTTCCTGTTCTGGCATGTAGTATGAAATGGGCTGGGATCTGCTATATGAATGGGAAACGTACAGCAATATCCTGTTCATTACGTACTGCACGCCAGGATGGGAAACACACAATACATCCCAATATATTACACTTGACACATCTTGACAGTAATCAAAGCAGACCACAGTTAGGAGAGTATGGTCCCACAAAGATCAAAGAGGTTGTCTTTGTGTTGAACCTCAGGAGATGGGAGAGATACAAAATGAATATTTCAAGTCAGTTTTTACTGTGGAGAAACAAATAGAGGGTAGAAAACTCAAGGAAATAAATAGTGATACATTGAAAACTGTTCACATTACAGAAGAGGAAGTGCTGGAGGACTCAGAAAACAAAGGTGGATAAATCTCCAGGGACTGATCTAGTGTATCACTGGACATTGTTGGAAGTTGTGGGCTGGGGGGCCGGTGGGAATTGTGGGGCCATTTTGCAGAAATATTTGTTTCATCTATTACCGGAGGTGCCGGATGACTGGAGAGTGGCAAATGTTGTGCCTTTGTTTAAGAAAGGATGTAAGGAGAAGCCTAGGAGTTATAGATTGTGAGTCTGACTTCAGCAGTGTTGGAGACAAATCTGAAAGATAGGATTTATATGCATTTAGAGAGGCAAGGAATGATTAGGGATAGTCATCATGGTTTTATGCGAGGGAAATCATTCTCATAAATTTGATTGCATTTTTTTGAGGAAGTAACCAAGAAGATTGATGACAGCAGAACTGGAGACATTCTTTACGTGAGCTTCAGTAAAGCCTTTCACACGATTCTGCATGGGAGACTAATTGATCAAGTTAGATCACATGGGATTCAGGGTGGGCTTGCCAATTGGATACAAAATTGGCTTAATTGCAGGAGACAGAGAGTGGTGGTGGATGGTTGTTTTTCAGACTGGAAGCCTGTTACCAGTGGTGTTCTAAAGGGATCAGCACTGAGTCCACTTTTGTTTGTCGTTTGTATAAATGATTTAGATGAGAATATAGAATGCATGGTAAAAGTTTGTGGATGACACCATAATTAGTAGAATAGTGGACAGTGAAGAAGGTTATCTAAGATTATACAGCAATCTTGATCAATTGGGTCAATAGGCTGGGCATGGCAGATGCAGTTTAATTTGGAGAAATGTGAGGTATTGCATTTTGGTGAAACAAACAAGGGCAGGACTTACACAATTAAAACTAGGGCCTTGGCTGGTGTTGTAGAGCAGATACCTAGGGGTTCAAGTACATAATTCTTCGAGGTTTACGTTACATATATTGATTCATTTTATTGTCATGTGTACTGAAATACAGTGAAAAGTTTTGTTTATGAGCAGTACAGGCATATCACAATACACAAAGGGTGTAGAGATCAAAAAGACTTGGAGGGTTGCAGGTTACATAATTTGAGGCTTCAGTCCATTCAACAGTCTGATGGTTAAGAAGGCATTTAGCCTGCTTGTTTTCATTGCTTAGACCTTTGACTATAGGAGTCAAGTTGAGGTTTTGCAGGATATTGGTCAGGCTTTTTCTGGAGTACTATGTCCAGTTTTTCTCTCCTTGTTATTAGGGAGGATAGTCTTAAGCCGAAGATGGCTCTGAAAAGATTTACCAGGATGTTGCCGGGATGGAGGGTTTAAGTTATAAGGATAAACAGGATAGGCTAGGGCATTTTTCAACGGAGCGTAGGAGATTGAGGAGTGTCCTTTTAGGGGTTTATAACATCATGAGAGATAAGGTGATGACAGGTGTCTTTTCCTAGGGTGGGATATTTCAAGACTAGGAGGCATATTTTAAGGAGAGCAGAGAAAGATTTAAAAAGACATGAGGTGCAATATTTTTACACAGAGAGGGGTTCGTGTGTGGAATGAACTTTCAGAGGAAGTTGTGAAAGTGAGTAATCTTAAGAATGCACTATACACTCTTTATACTGTCCAAGAGATTCACTTGAACCCAGTTGTATGTATTTAATATGTGTATTTAATTTTCTTTTCTTGACTAGAACATCTGAGTCTGAGATCTGAGTATGTTAGTCACTACACAAGAAAACAAGGATCACAAAGCAGATCCTAGTACATTCTTACTATACATCAGAACAAGAGTCATACAGCATTTCCATTTTGTTAGACACCATGCACCAGTGCTGGAATCACAAAGTAGATCCAGTATATTACATCTTGTGCGGATGAACAGGAATCTTACAGCAGATCCTGATATATTACACAGTCTACACCAGAACTTGAACCTTTCAGCAGATCCCAATACATTACACTTTACACATCAGAAAAAGAACCATGCAGCACATTCCTTACATTACACTCTGCACACCAGAACAGTAATTGTAGGCAGCTTCCAATATAATTCTCATATCTGCATGGGAATCACACAGCAGATCCCGGTATACTCTGGAACAGGAGTCATACTGCAATCCCAGTGTTGCATGCCATACATAAGAACAGGAATCATACAGCAGATCCCCAGTATACCACAGCCAGTAAACTATGACATGGATCAAAAAGCAGATCCCAATACACTACACATTGTATACAAGGTCATGAATTTTACAGCAGATCCCAGTACATTACACTTTATACACCAGAACTGCAATCATGCTGAACGACTTATTACATTCCACATGAGACAACAGAGCAGGAATTATACAACAGACCCTGGTAGATCACTGTACATACTGTACAAGAATCTGTACACACAAACAAGAATCATACAGCAGCTCCCAGTTGATTAAACACTGCACATTTGGGCAAGAATCACACAGTAGTTCCCTATAAATTACATAATATACATCAGAACAACAATCATACAGCAGATCCTAGCAAATTACACAACATGTACCAGAACAGGAGTCATACTGCAGATGATAGTACCTCACAGGCTGTTCACAACAGCAGGAATCATACAGCGGAGCCCAACAAGTTGTACACTGCTCACTTGAATGAGATTCACACATCAGACTCCAAAATATTATGCATGACACAAATTGACAAGAAGTATGTGATTGATTCCAGTAAATTATACACACAGACCAGAACAGCTAGAGCAGATCCCAGTAAATAAAGAACATACACCAGAACAAGATCATGCATCAGATCCCATTATCTTACACACCATCTACCAGTACAGGAATCGTACAGCAGATCCCAGGTGTTTATGTACCACACACAAAAACAGGAATCATACAGCAGATCCCAGCACACCACAGGTTGCACACCAGGACAGGAATCACATCACAGATCCCAGCACATTTCACACTAAAGGTCATAACAAGAATCACAAAGCAGATCCTAGTCCGTTACGCATTATGCACCAAGACAGCAATCACACAACAGATTTCAGTATATTAGTCACTTTTCAAGAGAACTGGAATCACAAAGCAATCCCAGTGCAATTTTCACTATACATTAGTCTTGGAGTCATACAGGAAGGAAATAGGTCCTTCGGTCCAATCAGTCCAAACCAACCATCATCCCAAACTGAACTAGTCCCACCTGCCTGCACTTGGCCTATATCCATGCAAACATTTTTAATTGATGTATTTATCCAAATGTCTTTTAAACATCATAACTGTACCCACACCTACTTCTTCCTCTGGAAGTTCATTCCACACCCGAACCACTCTGTGTGAAAAAAAAAGCCCCTCAGTTTTTTTTAAAGCTTTCTCCTCTCTCCTTAAAAATATGCCACCCCCAGTCTTAAATTGATGATGAAAAGACCCCTGCCATTCAACTTATCTATACCCCTCATGATTTTAGAATACTCTAAAATGTCACCCCACAATGTTCTACTGTCCAGTGAAAAATGTTCCAACCTATCCATCCTCTCCTTTTAACTCAAATCCTCTATTCCTGACAACATCCTGGTAAATCTTTTCATCATTTTAACTATACATCAGAACAAGAGTCATACAGCACTTGCCATATTGTTAGACACCATACTCCAGTACAGGAGGCACAAAGTAGACCCGCTATATTACACACTGTACATCTGAACAGGAATCATACTGCAGATCCTGATCTATTACGCTCTCTATACCTGAGCAAGAATCATACAGTAGATCCCTGCACCTTACACACTGTACACCAAAACATTAATCTTTCAGCAGATCCCAGTATATTACACTTTATACATCAGGGCAGGAATCATACAGCTCGTCTCATTACATTATACTCTATGCACCAGGACAGGAATCATAAGCGGCTCCCAGTAAAATTCCCAACACACACGTGCATAGGAGTCACACAGCAGATCCCAGTACACCACAAGCTGTAAACTAGGACAAGGTTCATACAGCATTTCCTGATACATAACACATTGTGCAGTAGGTCATGAGTCTGACAGCAGATTCCTGCACATTACACTTTATACGCTAGAATTGGAATCAGGCGGCGCATCTCACTACATTCCACATGAGATACCAGAACAGGAATCATACAGCAGGTCCCAATGAATTAAAAACTGCATGCTGGCCATGAATCACACAGCAGTTCCCTGTCAATTATGTAGTATACATCAGAACAGCGCTCATACAGCAGATCCTATAAATTATGCTACATTTACCAGAACAGGAATCATACAGCAGATAACAGTACACTGCAGTCTGCTCACAAGGGCAGGAATCATACAGCAGGCCCCAGTATATTTTGCACTTACGCCAAGAGTAGAATCATGAACTAGACACCAGATCACACCAGACAAAATGCCAGTACATTACACACCATACCTGAGGACAAGAATGATCCAGCAATACCTATGACACCTGATTAGTATTCCTTGAGCTGATCCCAGTACATTACACACTGAATACCTGACCAGGCACGACACATTAGGTCCCACGACATTACACACAATGCACCAAAACAGGAATTATTTCGCAGATTCTCGTACATTGTACACTGTAAAGCAGAACAGGAATTGTACACCATATACCAGGCCACCACTGTATTCACTAGGGAAGGAATCATACAGCAGATCCCAATGTGTTACACACTATACACTAAAACACAAATCATGTGACATATCCCAGTACAATGGTCATTAAACAAGTGTCATGCACAGGATGCAGTACAACACACACTTAGACCAGCACAGGAATCATACTGTAGCTCCCAATAGATTACACACTGCCCATCTGGTTAGGAATCACAGAGCAGATCCCAGCACATTATACAATATGTAACAGAACAGCAATCATACAGCAGATCCCAGCAAATAATACAACATGCACAAGAATAGGAATCATGCATCAGATCCCATTATGTTAAACATTATTTACCAGAATGGGAATGATGCAGCAGACCCGAGGTAGTTACACGTGACACACCACAAGCTGTACACCAGGGCAGGATTCATACAGCAGGTCTCAGGATGTTACACAATAAACACAAGAACAGGCTTCTTACAGCACGTACCCAGTACATTTCAAAATATGCACTAGGACAGGAATAATGCAGCAGATTTCAGTAGATTACACACTGTGCACCACAACAATATCAAAGAGCAGAGTTCAATAGGTTAGATGCTATATATCAGTACTGGAAAAATACAGCAGATTGCAGTACCCCTCAGAGTATACACCAATATAGGAATCAATCGGCAAATCCCAGAACCTTACTCTATTCACCAGTATAGAAATCAAATAGCAGATCCCAGTAGAGCTCTCATTTTACATTGGAACAGGAGTCATACAGCACTTCCCATATTGTTACACACTTTACACCAAGAAAGTAATCATTCAGCTGATCTGTGTACATTACACTTTATACACCAGGACAGAAATTCTACAACAGTCTGTAGTACATTACACACTCTATACCAGAACAGGAATCATACAGTACATTATTCACTGAACACCCATATGGGAATCAGACAGCAGATCCCAATACATTACACAATGTTCAGCAGAACAGAAATCATCATAAGATCTCAGTAAACAATACAACATACACCAAAATAGAAATCATGGAGTAGATCCTATTATGTTACACATTATGTACCAGAATCTTATTGTATACCCAAGGTAGTTACAAACCAGATGCCAGAACAGGATTCATTCAGCAGACTCTAGTACATCACAAAATATATAGTAGGACAGGAATAATAGACCAGATCCCAGGACATTGCACACTGTACTACAGAACAGAAATAATCCAGCATATCCGAGTACATCACACTCTGTGCACCAGGTTAGCAATCATATAGCAGTCCCCAGTACATTACACAATGTATACCACTTCAGGAATCATACAGCAGATATCAGTACATTAATCTCCACACACCAGGACAGGAGATGTAGACCAGATGCCAATACCTTAGACATATACTTCAGAAGATGACAGAGGGACGGGCAGGACTGGCAACTTAATGTACTGGCATATAGATGCTCAAGGAAGGATAGAAAGTGAAGGAAGAGAGGAGGGGTAGTAATGTTTTTGGTAAAGGATGACACTATGACTGTACTTAGGGAGGAAATTCCAGGGAGATCATCCAGTGAAGTTATATGTGTGAAACTGAGAAATACGGAAAAGATGATCACCTTGTCCCCCAGTAGTCATCAGGAAATTGAGAAACAAATATGTAAGGATGTCTCAGATAGCTGTAAGAATAATAAGATTCCAATGCTAGGGGAATTTAACTTTCCAAACACAGACTGGGACTGTCATCGTGTTAAAGGCTTGAATGGGGAGGAATTTCTTAAATGTGTACAAGAAAACTTTCTTATTCGATATGTGAGTGTACCTGCTAAAGAAGGACCAATATTCCTGTTGGGCAGTAAGACAGGGCAAGTGACTGAGGAGTCAGTGAGGGAGCATTTTGGAACAAGTGATGACAGTTCTATTTGTTTTAAATAGCTATGGAAAAGGATAGAATTGATCAAAAAGTTAAAGTTCTAAATTGGAGTAAGGCCAACTTTAACACTATGGGACTGGAACTTTCAAAAGTGGATTGGGAGAGGCTATTCACAGATAAGTGGACTGCTGGGAGATGGGTGTCCATCAAAAATGAGATAACAAGAGTTCATAGACAGTATGTCCCTGTTAGTGTGAAAGGCAAAGCTGGTAGATGTAGGGAATGCTGGATGAATAGAAAAGTTGAGGCTCTGGTCAAAAAAAGAGAAGGAGGCATATGTCAGGTATACAGAACGGGGATTAAGTGAATCACTAGAAGAGTAGATTCAAGAGGGAAATCAGAAGGACAAAAAGGGGATGTGAAATAGCTTTGACAAATAGAGTTAAGGAGAATCCAAAGAGATTCCATTAGTACATTAAGGGCAAAAGAGTAACCAGGGAGAGAATAGGGTCCTTTAAAGGTCAAAGTGGCCATCTATGTCTGGAACCACAAGAGACGGAAGATATACTAAACAAATATTTTGTGCCAAAGGGACATGGAAGCTAAGGAACTTGGGGAAATAAATAATGATGCCTTGAATAGAGTTCATAATACAGAAGAGAAGGTTTTGGAGGTCTTAAACACATGAAGGTAAATAAATCCCCAGAACCTCATCAGGTGTTTCCCAGAACTTTGTGGAGAGACAGGGTTTGAGATATAGGCAGAGGCTGAATCACTGGGGCTTTTTCTCCTGGACGGTTGGAGAATGAGGGGTGACCTTATAGAAGTTTATAAAATCATGAGGGGCTTGGACAGGGTGAATAGTCAAGAACTTTTTCCGAGGGTGAGGGATTCCAAAACTAGAGGGCATAGCTTTAAGGTGAGAGGAAAGATTTAAAAATTTTAACTCTTTCACACAGTGGGTGATGCATGCATGGAATGAGCTACCAGAGGAAGTGGTGGAGGCAGTTACAATTAAAACATTTGAAGGGCATCCAGATGGGTCAATGAATAGGAAAGATTTAGAGGGATCTGACACATATTGCTGGCAAATGGGACTCGATCAAAGTGGGATGTTTGGTCACACAGACGCTTTAGACTGAAGGATCTGATTCTGTACTATCTGACTCTAATGTTATTCTAGGAAGCGTATAGCTAATCAGAGTACATTGCATTGTATGCACTAGAACAGAAACTATACAGCAGACCCCAGTACATTACACACTGTGTACCATAACATGAATCACACAGTAGATCCCAGTACATTTCACATGAAACACCAGGATAGGAATCAAACCATAGACGTCAGTACAGTGCTCGTGATAACAGAACAGGAATTATGTGGCAGTTCCCAGTACATTACTCATTAAACATCAGAACAGGATAGATACACATTGCACGTGGACACAATAAGAGACAGTATGCACCAGAACTCAGGACAATACAATCTGTACTCCGAAACATGAATCTTACAGCAGCACATTACACTCTATACACCAGGACAGGATTCACACAGCAGTCCCAAGCATGTTACACACTCTACAAGAGAACAGGAAGCATACAGTAGTTCCCATTACTTTGCACACTCTGCACCAGGGCAGGAATCTTACAGATGATCCCAATACATAGCACACTGTACACCAGAACAGGAATGATACAGCTGCTCCAGTATATACATGATGACTGCATACATTGACAGCAATCCTACAGCAGATCTGAGTACAATACTCACATCCCACCTGGAGAGGAATCAATGCAAATCCCAGTACGTTATATGATATGCAGCAGAACAGGAATCAAAGAGCAGATCACAGTACATTTTACTACATAACCAAACAGGAATCATGCAGCATTCTCCCCAGCATGTTGCACACTATACAGCAGGTCAGAAATCATGCAGATCCCAGTACCTTGAACAATATGTACCAGGACTTGAATCGTACGAAAGATCTCAGTGCATCTAGCACTAAACACCAGAACAATAATCGGGGAGCAGACCCCAGTATATTATTCACTATACAAAAGAACAGGAATCAGAGAGCAGATCACAGTACATCACATACTATACACCAGGAGATGAAAAATCCAGCACAGCCCAGTACATCACACACAATATACC
Organism: Ginglymostoma cirratum; assembly: GCA_024137785.1. Taxonomy (NCBI): domain Eukaryota; kingdom Metazoa; phylum Chordata; class Chondrichthyes; order Orectolobiformes; family Ginglymostomatidae; genus Ginglymostoma; species Ginglymostoma cirratum. The sequence continues at coordinate 2,453,127 of JAHRHZ010000141.1, read as the reverse complement.
AAACCAGGAATTTTAAAGCAGATCACAGTACATTATGTGTAACAAGGCAAACCAGCTGGTCTTCACAGAATATGAGTTCCCTGATTGGGGATGTTAATCTGGTCCAATCAGGATCCGTGATTGACTGGTGAAAATGGCATATGGTAAAGATACTGACTCTCTGGCACCTGATTCTCTATAAGACTAGGACTGTTCATGTGCAAATAAAGGATGATTGGATGATAAATACAGGCCTCTGCAGAGTGTTTTGTTACTCATTTTACATCAGTATTGGAATCATACAATATATTCCAGTACATTTTTTCACTGTATACCAGGACCAAGTGTCATATGGCAGATTCCAGTACATGAAATACTATACACCAGAATACTAATTATACAGCACATCCCAATATGTTAGTCACTATACAAGAGAACAGAAATCACACAGCATATCCAAAAACATTACTTCTGATACCAAAACAGGAATCATATGGCAGATCACAATACGTTACTCATTAAACACCAGAACAGAAATCAGACAGCAGATCCCAGCACCTGACACATTGCACACCAGAACAGAAATCAGACAGCAGATCTCAGCACATGACACATTGCACACCAGAACAGAATCTTACAGCACATTGCTGTACCTTACTCAATGTAGGCCAGAACACAAATCATACAGCACTTACTAGTACATTACACACTAAACATTAGAACAGGAATCATAAAACACATTCCAGCACATTGCCCACTGTACAATACATCAGACTACAGTACGTCACATACTATGCACCAGGACATAAATCATACAGCTGATCCCAGTACGATATACACTGTACAACTGTACAGGAACCATATAGCAGTTCCCAATACATTACACTTTATACAAAAGGACAGGAAGCATACAGCAGGCCACTGTACATTACACAATACATACCAGCACAGCAACCATAGACAGACTACACACTATACTCCACAACAGAGGGTGCTACTGAGACGTGACTGAGGAGGATTCTGGGAGGAATCGGCTCTGTCACCAATGGCTATATTGAGCAGGGTTGCTTGGCAGTTGAAGCGCTGAGGTTGTTGACTTGTTTGCCGAGCTGGCTTGTTCTCGTTCAGACTTTTCATCACCATGCTAGATGACATTATCACTGGAGCCTCTGATGGAGCAATGTTATTCTACTCTGTTTGGAATTTATACTGTCTGGTCCGTTATAGTGAGTAGTGTCATTTCCGGTTTTGATCTGTGTGGGTTTGTATATCGGGTCCAATTCTATACGTTTGTTGATTGCATTACGGGTTCTCCACCCGTAATGCAATCAACAAACAAAAAGAATTGGACCCCATATATGCTTTGTCCTGGTTCAATTTGGATTAGCTATCTGCATGCTCATTAGTCATGCTTGTTATGGACCAGACCGAACCTTCTCAAAATGTTTTAAGAAGGTAGCTTAGACTCCAACTTTTTCTTTCTTTAGAGGTAAGTGTAAGGTGTTGTGTTCAAGTTGCAATTTGGTTATTCAAACTGCATGACTTTAATCAAAACACACTTTATTTTCAGATTGCAGTTAAAATATAGACACAATAAAAACAAAAGAAAAGTTGCTTAACTATAACTCTATCAAAATGCTAAACAAGATAGCATTCGTATATTAACTACTACTTACCAACAGTTCCCATATGGTAACATTCCATAAATGCATCATTGACAACGGCAAACTCAGCTGCTTTCAGCTGTAACAGAGAGTAATAAAAGCTTCCACATCCAGATTCAAGGCACTAACAACTGCTGAAAGCAAAACCGAAACATCCTGATTCCGTGGGAGGCTGCTTCTATTCTTCCAACTTATAAAAAAAACCAAGGCCTCACAAGTTGTTTATAGGCTTTGAACAGACCACTTGGTGTCTTAACCATTCTTCACAAAAAAAGGTCAAAATACAACTCCTAAACCATTGCTTTGTTACATGCCCTTCATATATTTTATACCTTCTTTCCAACAATGCATTGCGTAATTTTGAGAGAATGGAAGGGAAAACTATGTGTATCAGTTTTCCAAGGATTAGTTCTGCCAGCATGAGCCAATTGTTCTCTAAGGATATCGCTTTAATGTTGATTGAAATTCTTGGCAAATTGTTTCACATTCAATGATCATGGATTTTATGGTTTGAAGAATTCATTTTGAAACCACTTGGCTATACCTTTGGAGCAGAGAATATTAGGTTGGGCCTGATAGAACTCTTCAGGATTATGAGGGGCATGGACAGGGTGACTAAAAAGCAGCTGCTCCACTTAGGGGAAGCATCAAGTACAAGGGGGCACACTTTTCAAGTGAAAGGCAGGAAGTTTAGACGGGATTTGAGAAAAGCATTTTTCCTTGAAAATTCTTTGGTAGCGGAGTGAGAAGTAAGGCATTGGTACGAGAGGCTTTGGTGAGCAGTGACACAACAAAAAGTACAGGTAAACTTAGATAAAGTCCCTTTAACATTCTTCTTTAGTCTTAGAACATTTGAGATGGAAGTCAGGGCAATGGCATGCTCCTCCTGCAGGAGGTGGGAACTCAGGGAGACTTCCATCATCCCTGATGACTACACCTGTGGGAATTGCACCCAGCTGCAGCTCCTAGGAACAGGAGCTGGAGCAGGATGCAGTCAGGATCATCTGAGATGCTGAGTGCATCATAGATAAGAGTTTTAGTGCGGTGGTCACAACTAAGGTGCAGGCGGAGAGTAGCTGGGTGGCCACCAGGAAAGGCAAAAGGAGTAGGCAGAGAGTGCAGGAATCCCCTGTGGCTATCCCCCTCAAAAACAAGTGTACCGTTTTGGATACTGTTGGAGGATGACCAAACAACTGTAGCCATATCTACGGCACTACGACTGGCTCTGGGACACAGCAGGAACACATAAAGGTAAACAGGACCTTAGCGATAGGAGACTTGATAGTTAGGGGGACAGACAGGAGATTCTGTGGCCGCAGATGGGAATCCAGGGTGGTGTGTTGTTTCCCGGGTGCCAAGGTTCAGGATGTCTCAGAGTGGCTGCAGAATACTCTCAAAGGGGAGCATAAGCAGCCAGAAGTCATTATGCATGTTGGCATAAATGACATAGGCAGGAATAGGTATGAGGTACGGCAGAGTGATAATAGAGAGCAAGGAAAAATGTTAAAAACCAGGACCTTGACGGTGGTAATCTCCAGATTACTTCCAGTGCCACATGCTAGTGGAACAGGAGGATATATCAGATGAAAGAACAGCTAAAGAATTGGTGCAGGGTCAGGGATTCAGATTCCTGGATCGTTGGGATATTTTCTGGGGCAGAGCTGATCTGTTCAAGAAGGGCGGGTTACACGTGAACTGGAGGGGGAACCAATACCCTGGTGGGCAGATTTGCGAGTGCTGCAAGGTAGGGTTTTAACTAGATTGGCGGGGTGGAGGGTGGTGGTGGTGGGATCTTCAACAGCAGTGAGGCAAGTGTGAGGCTGGAAGGAGACGCAATAATCAGAAATGGCAAGTTGAAGAGACAGGTAAGGCTGGAACTGGATAGGGAGTGAGGAATGGCTGTTGGATTAAATTGCATCTATTTCAATGCAAAGGGGCTCACAGGCTGATGAACTCAGGGCATGGATAGGTACATGGGGCTGGGATATCAAAGCCATTAAAGAAACATGGCTAAGGGAGGGTCAGAACTGGCAGCGTAACGTGTCAGGATACTGGTGCTTTAGGCAGGACAGAGATGTTGGAAGGAGGGGAGCAGCAGTTGCATTTTTGATTAAGGGAGTTATCACAGCAGTAGTCAGAGATGAAATAACAGAGGGATCATCCAGTGAGGCTTTTGTGACATCATCAGGGTTGTGCTATATTCCCCCAAATAGTCAACGGGAATTAGAGGAAAAATATATGCAGGGAGATTGTGGTGACTTGCAGGAGAAATAGGTTTGTCATAGTGGAAGATTTTAACATTCCTAACATTGACTGGGACTGCCATAGTGTTAAAGGGTTAGATCGGGTGGAATTTGTCAGATGTATTCAAGCAAGCTTCCTCAAACAGTACGTAGAGATTCCTAATCCTAGCTGCTGCCCAAATATATACAAATTCCTTACCTTCCTCACAACCTCCTGGTCTCCAACGTCACCTCCGCTCCGTCTCCCGCCGCTCCCGGTGAGGAAAAAACCGCTCACCGCTCGAGGTAAGTTTTTAAACCGTCTTACCTTCCCGTCAGGCCTCTGGTGCTCGCTGCCGCTCTTCCCGCTTCGAGCTGCCGCCCGACACCAAAATGTAGAAAAGCGAATTTAGTGAAATATCAGTTAAGTATCAGAAACACAGTTGTGTACTTGGAAGTTCAAAAAATCAGTTGAGATCTATCCGTGGCTCAAAAGGAAACTTGTGTTGAAGGAATGTTCTCTTGATTTTTTATGTTGATAGTATTGTTGTGTTTCACAACAGTTGATAGGTTGATAGATGTCCTTATCAATATATGGATTAATGCATCACTATCTTCACACATAAAATCAATATGTATTTATAGAGCTTGTAGAATGAATGTTCTGTAGAAAGACCTGATGGATATATTCAGACCACCCTTTGATGCTGATGTCCATGAGCTATTACAATTTGCTGAATCTACTCCACCAAACTCTGATCAAAATGTGTGCAATCACTCTTGTGTTCTGGAATATTTAGTGTTCAACTGACTTTATTTTTATCACTATGAATCTTTAGAATATGAAGACCTGGCCTCATAATAAGTAGCCCATCAGTTTCAATAATAGAAAAAGATTCACTTATCTATCCTGTGGATCATGTTGACATTTAAGATACAAAATGCCAATACATGTGGTGTCAGATCCTATTGCTCATCGTGTGTGGGTTGCACCATTTGGTACTAGTTTGGTCAATGTTAACCCCAAGATGTTGATAATGAGGAATTCAGTGATGGCTAATTTTAAAAAAAAGTTTGGACGTGGTTAAATTGCTTTTTTTTTGTTGGAGATAGGGTTTGCCCGACATTTGTGTGGTGTATGTGTTACTTGCCACTTTTCAGCCCATGATTGGATACTGTCTAGGACTTATTGCATTTGGACAGGAGCTGCTTCAGTGTCTGAATGGTGCTGAACTTTGCACAATGATCATTTCTGGCCTTATAGCGGAGGAAAGGTTGTTGGTAAAGCAATTGGTGCTATTTGGATTTAGGACGTGTCTATTGCTCAATAAAGTTACAATTGCTTATTTCTCTCAATAGCTGGAGTTCTGACAGCATGTCGAAGCTGTGCAAATGAACAGTGAAATCTTTTTCTCCATCTTTGTTGTGCACTTTTGTGGTCTCTAAACCAATGCATGTAAACATATCTGCAATAAGGTATTTTTTCCACGTTTTGATTTTCAGCTTCGTTCTTTTTCTGTTACCTGATTTGTTCGGAAGCTTTAACGGTTGCTGCATATTGAAGGTTGTAGGTGAGTGTCAGTAGGTGGCGCTCACATATTAAGAAGCCGGGTTAATATCACACGTTCGAGGCCGACGAGTTTATGAGAGAGTTGCTGTGGGAGAGAGATTCCCTGAGGTTTGTCCGGAGGGAGGAGGGTAACTTCTTCAGGGTAGGCATCCTTAGAAGAGGCTTCGCAGTGGGGTTAAAAATGTATCAGAGATAAAAGGTACAGCAGATGCTGGAGAATCCAAGATAACAAGGTGTGGGGCTGGATGAAC
>JAHRHZ010000141.1:2422007-2437441 GCA_024137785.1 Ginglymostoma cirratum | reverse complement strand
TCATTCAATTCAATTCAATTGCTAGTCTTGCAGAATCAATATGGAGAGAAGAGGGATGATGGGTTTAAGAAGTACAGTAGGTTGACGGGAAGCCAAAAGATTGGGAAAAGTGCACCAAGTCTGTTTGGAGGGGCTGTGCTCACTTTTGTTGCAAACTTTCTGCTAATAACCTCAATTAAGAGGCCATTTTGTACTGACCTACGGAAATAGCTGATGGTGCGGTTATATATCAAAATATTGTGATCATCAAAGCATCCTGTTAGCCTGCGGAGCTTTGCCTCAGAATTCAAACATCAAAGCGGCCTTGTCCAGGAAGGCAGGACCAGCAGCCAAATGGAATTGTAGGGTGGGGACATTTGAAATTCTTTCAGGATTTAAATGTCTCAGTCTTACCTTTTACTTTTGTGTTTTCCTTGCAGTCTGCAGGACACAATGGGGAATGGGAAGGCAAATTGCACAAATAAGTTAACATGGAAAGTATGTAAGTGGCCAATGATGCCTCATTGTTAAAATAACTCATTTGATAAGATAATGGTGTTTTTTAAAAAATTGATCTACACTTGGTAGCATTTATGTCCCGACCACTAGCATGCTGGACCACTTCAGGTGATAGTTGGAAATCAAACAGGTTTGAAGAGAAATGGAATCCCTTCTAAATTGGCCCATGTAAGGACTGTGATTTTGATTTCTGAATCAATGTTTATGAATCATTTGGGAGCCTACAACAATCCTGCAGGATACCTATGGCAGAACCATTTTGTTCTTCAACTTATTTCAAATGTTGAACAAGTGGTCCTTAGATTAGATCTCAGATTATTTCTAGCATCCATCCTGGTCTCTCAATTTCTAACACCATTACCTTACTTGATCCCTCCCTGCTGCCTTAAAAAAAAGAACAAAGGCCAAATCAGTCAGATTAACCCCAACGTTCTGAGTTCCAAATTAATTGATTTTCTGCAACCTGGGACAATTATAATTAAATTGACCAGCAGCTGCACTTAGTCTAGGGCAAAATGTCCTTGATCTCAAGATTTTAACTGAGTTACTACGGATGGGTTTTGATCAGACTGAGGTTCTGTATAGCACTTTAGCATTTCTCATTTTCAGAACATTGCCTTACTTGGCAAGTGCCAATTCTGCCTACCTAGCTGTTTCATCCTTTCTTGGAGGTCTGAAAAGAAGAAAGTTTATTTTCCATTGAATGAACTGGACATCAGTTTGGAGCCAAGAAATATTTACATGAATTCCTCCCTCTATTTTTGTTCCCTGAGTACCTGAAAAGTAAGTCAATAATACAAATTTTGTGATATATTATTGGTTAGAAAGAAGAACAATTACGGATAAGGGATCAGCTTAATCCCTTTTACTTTTAGAAATCACTTGCGATTGATTCAATAAATGAATGACACAGTTCCAGTGAGGCTGTTCTTTCCAAACACATTCTGATACTTTACACTTTTTATTACTCAATATTTTGAGAGAATGTGTTCCTTGATGTCTTTCTGCTTTGAAGTTGGACTCGCACTCAAATTATCCAGCAGTTATTTAGAACATGTGGAATAATTCAATGATTTAGGGCCTTTCCTAGGTAAATTTGGTGTGTCTGCACAGTTAACAGACATCTGTGAAAATTAAACATATTATCGCCATTCTTTCTGGAGTTTTATTTGCTGGAACTTTCACTTGGCGCCATGTTAATTGTCAGTTACCCACATGTCAATTTTCTTCTGAAAATCAAGAAAAGAACATTGTGGAAAGTTCAGGAGGAAATTGCAGGGCCCCTAGCAAAAATATTTCTGTCATCTATAACCATGAGTGAGGTGCCAGAGGACTGGAGGGTGGCTAATGTTGTGCCTTTATTTAAGAAATTCTGTAAGGAGAAGCCTGGGAACTTAGTATCTGTGAATCTGAAATTGCTGTTGGGTAAGTTGTTGGAGGTGAGTCTAAAGGATAGAATTTACATGCATTTGGAGAGGCAAGGAATGATTAGGAATAGTCTGCATGGCTTTGTGTGAGTGAAATCATATCTCACAACCTTGATTCAATTTTTAAAAGAAGTAAACAAAAATTTGATGAGGGCAGAGTGGTATACATTGTTTAGTTGGAATTTAGTAAAGCCTTTGATAGGGTTCTGCATAATAGACTAATTAGTGAAGTTAGATCAAGATAAGCTTGTTAATTGGATACAAAATTGGCATTATGGTAGGAGATGGAGGGTGTTGATGGAAGGTTGTTTTTCAGACTGGAGGCCTGTTACCAGCAGTGTTCCACTTGACTCTGTATTAGAATCACTTTTGTTTGTCATTTATATAAATTATTTGGATCAGAATTGTGGACACATGGTTGGTACGTTTGTGGAGGACGCTAAATTTGGTGGTATAGTGGACAGTGAAGAAGGCTATCTAAGATTACAAAGAGAGTTTGATCAGTTGGTTCAATGGGCTGAGGAGTGGCAGATGGTTTTAGTTTGGATAAATACGAGGTATTGCATATTGGTAAAATAAGCAACGGCAGGACTTACACAATTAATGGTTGGGCCCTGGGCAGTGTTGAAGAACAAAGAAACTCGGGGTTCATGTACATAATTCTTTGAAATTTGCATCACACATAGGCAGTATGGTGAAGAAGGCACATGCTTGCGTTTATTGCTCAGGCCTTTGAGTATAGCAGTTGGGGTGCCATGTTGAGATTGTACAGGACGTTGGAGTACTGTTTGCAGTTCTGGTCACCCTGTTAATGGAAGCATATTAATAAAATGGTGAAGGTTCACTGAAGATTTACCAGGATGTTGTCAGGAATGAGGTTCTGAGTTTTAAAAATAGGATGGACAAGTTGGGACTTTTTTCACTGGAGCATAAGAAGTTGAGGGGTGACCTTGTAGGGGTTTAAAAATAATGAGGAGCATAGATAAGCAGAATGGCAAAGGTCTTTTCCATAATGTGGGGGAATCCAAAACTAGGGGGCATATTATTAAGGTGAGAGGAAGGGAAAGTGATGGATGCAGGTATAGTTAAAGTGTTTAAAAGAAATTGGATAAGGACATGAATAGGAAAGTTGGAGGGATATGCACCAAAATGCAAGCAGGAGGGACTAGTTTAGTTTGGGAACACGGTGACATGGCCTTGTTGGATTGAAGAGTTTGTTTCCATACTGTGTTACTCTATGATTCTATGAAAACAAATTATGTCTGTGAGAGCTCGAGATGAAACTAGTACAAGAACTGAGACAAAGGAGTCATTGTGAAAATTTTGTCAATCTGGAAGAAATGTTGCCTCTTATGTGAGACTCAGGATTACAATAAGCAGTGAGTGACTAACATGCTTCAGGAGCAATTAGGCATTTAATTAGAACTTAAAAGACACTTTGGAGATTTTATTGGATGAAGAAAATATTTTGTTTGAATTTTGAAGTATCCAGTTGATACAAAATGTTTCAGCAGACTTCTAGAAATATTTACTTATTTCTTTCTAAGACTCATATCTTCAACAATATGATAACTAAAGAGAAACTAAAGAGATCTAAGAGAAACTAATTTCTTAACTATCAGTTCCAAACCAAGAAAATGAGTCAAATGAAATAAAGAGATAAAAATAAACTATACTTCTCAATAATAAACATTGTAGGATGTTTTGTGAATTGCTATCCATTGTCAGCATAAGCTATTCAACCTGTTGGCCAATATCTTTTGTTGATTACAGTCAACTGATTACAGCACAATAATCTGCCTGTGAGTGGCTAAAACCTCACGTTGCCCATAATGAATGCTATGGCGTATAAAGCTTCAAAAAATTTTAGCCATTACCTGACAACCTGACGTTGCACTCAACTAAAGAGATAGAAAGAAGGAAAAGAAAACTTCCATGACTTAGACCCCAAACACATAATCACAATGATGTCTGAGCTAATTGCATTAGATAGAATTACATCAAATGCACAGCACTTTATCAAAGTTGAGCTAATATCACATGCCATTTTCAGACAGTACATAAATCAAATTCACTATGCATTCATTACTTGCATAAATGTAGCATCTTTCATGTTTTCAAGACGTCAGTTTACACCTAAATAAGTAATTTATATGAAATATTGCAGTGTTGGAAATGCCGCAGCCAATATTTGAAAATAAATATTGAATACAATGCAGATGTTTGAATTGGCACACTTTTTGCCCATGCTTTTAATTGTCATATTGATATTGGCCAGGATATTACTCAAAATTTCCTGTTTTCTCTGACCTGTTGATTAATGTTGTTCGCTTGAGGGCTCAGATGAGGCCCTACCTCAGTATCTGATCACAATGATGAAAGCTGTACGTTGCAGTGTGCATTAAGCATTCCACTAGAGCATGTCACCAGATTTAGGTGTCTGTGTGTATCATGTTGGAATGAACCCCTCAACGTTCGTGAATCATTGGCAGCACTAATACAAAGACCGTAAACTGTGCCTAATCCACAAGTAATAGAAGCTGAACTGGTCATTCTGTGCATTTCTGTCATCTACATATTTTGCTCGTGTATGTAATTGGAACAGGTGTAGGCTTTTCAACTCACCGAACCTTCTCCTTCCATTCAATAGAATCATGGCTGATCCCAAATTCATCCCCTCCAATTTCCTGCCTTTCCCAAGTAATCCTTTATCCCCCTAATGATCACAAAGCTATTTCAGCCTTAAATATGCTCAAGGACACTGCCCTCATAGCTGTGTGACATGGGGTTCCAAACACTCACAACCCTCTGAAACAAAAGATTCATCATCATGAACAAGGATTGAAAATGTCTACAGTTATCCTACTAAGAATCCATTTAATAATATTCAAAACCTCCACTAATGGTCTGCAGAATATACATATAAATGAAATATTCAAGTCCAAAGCACTAGTGTTTGTTTAGTGTTGCAGACAGTCAGTAAATGTGAATTCATATATCTTTAACAGTTCAGAAGAACCTGGCTGAGTTAGGGACACACAGCAAAAGAGAAAAATAAAATCAGAGGATAAGAAGTTTAGAAAGAATTGAAAAGGACTGCTAACAATGATTTGAATTGAACAAAGTGATAGATCTAAATTTGATACTTTTCAACAAGGAACTGTTTTATGAGTAGTCACTGCATTATATAAAGTACATCATGACCATTATGCTCAACCAAGAGTATGCTACTATAGGAAGATTGTATTCTCAGCTAGAAGTAAGATTATGGGGATGCAGGGAAAATAAATAGATCATTCATTCTGGTACATGGTTCAACCATTTAACTACATTACATTGAATCTGAATCTCAAGTCCAATTATTCGTATATTGAATCTTTTCTTTTGATAGAGGTGTCTAATTAAAATTCTCCAAAATCAGATTTGAAATTTTAAAATGATTATAGGTCATAATTTTTGCATGGATTTCCCGTACAGGTTAATGTCTCTTCCTGGCTTCATATATGCTAATTTTTCTGATTTGACCAAAATTCCCAGCATTCTTGATTGTAACTTCTAACCTGTCTCATAGTTATTTCTGTTGCTAGCTGCCTGACTACAACAGCGAACATCACTTCATGCTACTGGTTAGATTGTGGTGACCATATTAATAGCAGGCCAGTTTACTGTCCGTGTCAGCTAGCTCAATAGCCTCAAAATAGGCCACAAGATATCAATTATTCAGTGATTTGCAATTGGAAATGAAACAGGCATTGCTGTAACGTTATTTTCAATTAAGAAAGTGGACTCTATGCACAAACATTTACACACAAATGGGTCCTGACGCAGATGAAACTAATTAGAAAACCAAACTGATAATCTTCAAGGCTATGAGCTTAGTGTGGGAAAGTGGGAATAGTATGGGAATTAGTATAGTTTTTGTGGTAGAGTTGAAGGGCCGAAGAGTCTGTTCTATACCGTGATTTTATTATTCTAATTGACTTCCAGTGTATTTAATATGGACTATTTGGTAAATATCATCCAATATCTATTATCAAATGTATGCTTGACATGACGCTGGATGGAGTCTACAGGCCTGGGCTGAGATTAGTTTGGTAGCTGAGATTGAAGCATATTGGATTCTGCTGCATCCCTTCGCCAAACTTAGTTCAACAAACAACTTCCTCTATTCATGGTGCATAAATCAGTGTTTAACTTTAAAGTCTGGCTTCCTGTATCCCAGCCCTGATAAGTGCAAAATTAACAGCTTCAATTTTGTGATCCTTTATCCTAATATTGAATCCTGTGCTACTGAACAATTACAAACAGCTACGTTGATACTTCTTAATATTCCTTAGCAGATACCAAAGAGATATAAATTAGAAATTGGCCCTCTCACTTTATAATGTTGGATAATAAATTTCTTTAGAGTTTATGAAAATTTTCCACAATTTGAAGTGACCAAGATCTATATCCAGTCTCCATTTCAGATCTTGACTATTTACTTCCTCCTCTCTTTCCTTTTCACCCAGTTTGTCTTTCTCTAATCTTATCTCTTACTCTGTCTCCCTCTGCACTTTTCCCTTTTTCCCTCTGTCACACATTTCTTGCAACAACCTTGTAACCAAAGAACACTGAGTTTATTTTCTCTCTCTATCATGTTGTGACATTTGATGATTTATCATAGGTGTTCCAGATTACAGTGCTTGAGAAGTTGTCAAGCACTGTAGACAGAAGTGAGGTGAAAAATTATGCCTAACGTCAGAAAATAAAGAAATAAAAAACTTCACTGTATTTCTGTTGGAGGAGGACGAGCTCTGAAAAGAAAATACAAATAAAATGCAGTCAGAATTAATTGATATGAAACAGGGGTTTTGATCAACATACCTTCTACCCATTCTAATGTTCCATTTTAATTACTGCATTCGGGATAGTTATATTTCTGTTTTGTCCTGCCTATTTTCATTTTTCCAAATTCCAAAAAGAAAGGATAGTTTCATAATGATTGATGTCATTGTCATGTTCATTAGGATGGTTTTAATAGGTTTAATGGGTTTAAAATAAACGTAATTTCTAATTTCCCTTGTGTTGGGCTTCATGCCATGTGTATACTTCCTCTGGCTCCTTATATGTCTGCTATAGAGTAGTTATTTTGTCCCTATCCAAGATATTTTATACTTTTAGTGCCACGATTGATGATCACTCAATCCTGAATACTGAAAGGAGGTCCAGTTCATATATATGTGTATGTGTATATATATATTATATATACATATATGAAAACTTAACCTCGTTTTTCTGTGTTCCTGTTTCAATTTTGCTCAAATTGTTTGTAGTGTCTCCAAAGCCAAAATAGTCTTTTTGTGTTGACGTGACCAGGATTAAACACAGTGTTCCCAATAAAGATTCACATATTCGTATTCTGAGATACCATGGCTTGAAAGAAAATGATTGGAATATCCGGGAAATTAGAAATCAATCAAAATTACACCAGTTACAGATCCATCGCAGGTGTTTGCTCGGGGATAAGTGTACTTCTGTGCTTGTGTGTGTGTGTGTGTGTGCGCGCGCGCGCGTTTGGCGGGGTTGGGGGGTGGGTGTGGGATGCGGGGGATGGGCTGGGGGATGGGGCGGAACGTAGCAAGCATGCATTTTAAAGTAATTTTCTTTTCTTGTTCAATGCATACCAATCTTCAATGGGATTCAAAAACGTTCAGAAACTGCAGACTCCAATTATAGATCTTGTCCAGTGGATGATAGGCGATAACATGTGACATATAACATGATGATTAGGGCATAGTGAAGGAAGAAGACTGCTGACAATATGATTTGAGAGGTGAATCAAGTACCTTTATTTTTGTACCTATGTATCCGTTCTTACATATGTATAAAACACAGTGTGTGTCCATGTGTGAATGCATACTTGTTTGTGTTTGTATGACTGTGTGCACCTGTGAGTTTTTTGTATGTATGACTGTGTTTGTGAATGGATGATGGGGATGGAAGGTGATTGCGACATGCTTACTTGGAAGACCATGTATGACTTAACAGAGAAGTGGAGTTTTAGGGCTCCAATGGTGTGCCTTTTTGCCAACCTTGAATTTGGAACAGAGTGACATTTTGAGTCGCTGCATAGAGAAGAACATATTCTACAGTTTGGGCGTGTTTTCGGTCAAGTATAGAAGGGTTCAAAAAAGATAAGATTACCTGCTTCTTCTTCTGGGCTAATGGCTGGAAAACAAAATCACGATGAACAATTAACTCAGTACCTGCTGTCATGACGTAGTGACAAAGTTAAAAGCAAAGGAATGTATTCTATCATTTTTGAGTCAAATACAAGCTTGAGCTGTTGTTTACATCTCAAGTTTTCACTAAAAATAATCGTAAAGGCACAGATTCAAGGTTCCTGTGAAAGTTATCAAAAGACTGTAGGAAAGATTTTGTAGCTCTATAATAAAATGCCAGATTGGAGGGCTTCTGTACAATTTTTTGTTTACTTGAGGAATTTAGTGAACATTACAATAGAGGATAATGTGACATGTTATGTGGTCTCAGCACATCTACCATGGTGGGTTAAGCTAAGAAGTAGTTAGCCTTAATAATACTTATCGACGGACAAATGTTGTATAAATCACAGTATTTCCAATAATTAGGCAAGAAATGTATTTCTGTGACACATATAATTTCCATTACGATAAGTGATAGAAGGTACATCGGAGAGACAAATGGCCGTGAGGAGATGTGATGGCAATGGGATATTGCTATATTACTAGATATTGGTTCGAATTCCACGGTGGCCAATGGTGAATTGTGAAATGCATAAATTCTGTAGACAAAACAAAAACACTACCCTAATGGCAACCCATGTAATCACTGTCAATAGTTATTAAAGATCCATGAAGTTTCTGAATTCCATTTAGTGAAGAATTAGATCTCTGCTACCCTTTCCTGTCTGGTCCACTTGTGACTGCAAACAGACTGTCTCAACTGATACTCAGTAGCTTTCGAATTCTTTGGACCCTAAAGAAAGGGATGAAAACTGAGCAAACAACCTGAAATTGACTTAGGCATCAGAAATGTAACAAAAATTAATGGTTTCAAAAATCTAAGAATGACTTCATTCAAAATTCGCACAGACTAGTTCATTGACAGCCTAATGGAGTCATATTCATGGAGTCTAACTGAACAATGTCTCAGGCACCACTATCGCCATTCATACATACTTCCCATCCAGAGGTGGCAACACAGTGGCACACAGCCAGGAGGGACTTTTCGAGCACATCTAAACATTTCCTGCAGGGTCCAGTGAAATTTCAAGCCATTGGTTCAAATATAGGATTGAAACCTGCTGCTATCTTCATATAGATGAAGCACTGGGTATGACAAGGGTACAGAATTTACACTAGGTGGCAGACTTCAATGTCTACCACGAAGTGAGGTTTTGGAGCACCACTAATCTCTGAATTCTAAAAAGGCACAACCTTTGGACTGGATCTGTAGCAATTCGTGAGCGGTCCAACAAGAGAGAAAGAAAATCTACCTGACCTCGTCCTCAGTATTCGAACGACACAGTTATATCCGTCTGGACAATAGGTGCAGCAATGATTACCGAAGCCCTTGTGTGGATGACGTCCAGTCTTCATATTGAACATAACCTCCATGATACCGTTTGGCAAGACCACCAATTTAAATGGGAAAGACTACAAACTTTTAACCAATTTACTGTTGGCATCGACAAGGGCCAAGCAGCAACTAAATTCTATTCGCAATCTCTGGGTCCAACAAAACCCCTACTAGACAACAATCAAATCGCAATATCAACGGTATACATATTAGCACTGTGTTGACAAAGGAAGATACAAATAATTTAGCAGAAATGTTGGCGAACACAAGGTTTACTAAGAGGCAAGAACTGAATGAAATCAGTATTAAGAGGGAAATAATGTTGGGGAAATAAATGGAATTGACGACAGATAAATCCTGAGGGCCTGATAATTGATATTCCAGCGTACTTAAGGATGTGGCCGTAGAAATAGTCGATGCATTGGCAGTTGCCGTCCCAGAATCCAAAGACTCTGCAACAGTTCCTACAAGTATAGGTTAAAAGAAAGGAGCCAAAGATAAAACCAGCCAGTCTAACGTCACAGTTGGAAAAATGCTCAAGTCCATTGTAAAAGAATTAATGGCTGAGCATTTAGGAGACAGTGGCAAAAAAGTCAAGATTTACGATTCAAATCCATTGGATTGTTTGAAAAGACGTTTTTCATAAAGTTGATAAGGAGAAGCGAGTGGCTGTGGTTTATTCGGATTTTCAGAAGGCTTTCGTCAAAGTCTCGCTTATGAGACTACTCGATGAAAGCACGTGGAATTGAACGTTTAGGAGTGTTCAGGAAAGTGTTTGGAAAGCGGAATGCTTTTCCTGAGATTCCTTACTACCCACTTATTTGCCTTTGTGACTGTTCGGTATCAACCAGGTAATAGTTCAGCTACTCACGTCTTTCTTATCAACAGTACTGAATCTTCTAAAAGTTTGTACCCCACCGTTCTAAGGAAGTAATTCAGCAACAACAAGATTAATCAGTTAACCAAATTAGAAGTTTCCTTTCTCTCTAAATTTGTCTTGGAAAGCCTGTCGCCATCGCCAGCTGTTGGCTGCAAAGAAGTTGCCGTTAGGGGGATAAAATATCTGTGACGTCTTGCACTTCTGTTTTTTCATGTTCTCTCTCGCTGTCATTTTCAAAGTATTTCTTTCAATCATAATTCCAACTGGTGCTGATTGCCTCACGTTGTTCCTTCTGCTCGATCTCTTTCATTGAAAATTTTGACATAAAATTAATAGCGCATGACAGGCAGATACCGCATAAAGTTATATTGTTGGAAGTTGTGATTGTTGTTTGTGATGGTGGGGTGGGAGAAAAATAATGTGTGTTGAAAAGTGCTATTGTGTACAGGTTACACACCATTCAAGTCTTTGAATGTGTGCGAGATTTTATTTGCATCTACAATCGAAAGATATTTAGAATTAGAGGCAGCATGAACATATTTCGTTGATGAGAAGTGCATTTAATCCCACGTATTTTCGAATCCAATTTTCTAATTTCTCGACAAAAATAGTGTTTGTTCAACCAACATCACCGCTGAATCAATAGGGATCTTATCTTGCATTTAATTCTCGCGATCACATGTAGACTTCTCTCTCATGCAGTTCCATCTTTCTCATGTAAAAGAAACAGAACTGTGAATGGAACTCCATAAATCTTGTGCCTGACGCTAATTTCTTCTTACCAATTTCAGTGAAAACGTTTGTATCAAAAACGAAAACAGAAATTGCGAGAAAAAGTCAGTAGGACTGGTAGTATTTTTCTAGAGATATCAGAGTTAAACCTCCCGGTCCAGTGATCATTCTTCAGAACTGATGGTAGCGAGGAAAAAGCTTTTTTATGCAGGAGATAGGGATGGTGGGGAGGGGTAATCGGTAAATGATAGGTGGAGGTAGAGCCCAAAAAGAGAGAAGGACAATTGGACAGGGAAAGGATTTGATAATGGTCATCCTAGGAGAATGAACAGCTGCTAATTGGTCTATTCGTCGCTAAAAATTAGTTGTGTCTACAGGTAGATTACGGAAGGCCTGGTTTTTAGGGGTTTTGGTGAGGACGTCGGTGAAGTGCTTCAAGCCCTAACATTGTTGAACTCGATATTGAGTCCAGTAGCGTGTAGGTGTAGAGCTCTCAAGCCGAAAATGAGGGCCTGTTCTTCCAGCTTCTGCTGAGCTTCACTAGAGCATTGTACCAAGCTCGTTGGGAACAAGACGGCGTGTTGAAGTGGCAGGCAACTGAATGGTCAGGGATTTCTTTGTGGACAGAATGTATGTGTTCTGCGGAGCGGTCACCCAATGTGTGTTTTGTTTTCCCTGACGCTTAAGAAAGGCTTCAGCATAGCTGTCTTGTTGTTATCGTGTATGCCTCGATCTGTGATGACAGATAGCTAATAGGCATCAGAACAGTTTATTATCCTTGTTATTGCACCAATTCATCCACATGACCTCTACATTAGTGTTAGCCCATACGTAGTATCTAACATGTAATTTGTCTCCAAGCAATTCGTAAACTATCGAGGTTTACTTACCTTTCTGCTTTTCAGAGAGCTTTCCTTCTATTTATTAAAATAATATTTTAGAATTCTGAGTTTGCAATTGCATTAATGCTATCCTGTACCATTTCCCTTTCTGCATATGAAGCTATTTATAGTTTATGATTAGCCTTGCAGTTTCAAAGGAGGACAAACGGGAATATTCAATGATCCCAAAACAAGGAACGATTTTATGTTTTTGCCATGTTGAAACTTGCCCCGTATTACAAAACATATCCATTGAATCAATCATTGACTTCTCATGGATTATGTAGAAAATACATTTATTTCAACATTATCCGTAACATAGATGGTATCTACTTCATTTTAAAATCTCAGTACTTCTGAACATTTTAACCTACTCATGATGATTTATCTCACAGCGTTTTTTACGCTAATGCTGAAAAATAAAGTTTCTTCCTTCCTTTCCGGCTGGCGCTCACCTGCATATTCAAGATCACTTCTTAGCTTTGTCACCTCTGGTGCGGGAAGAATAAATCAAGTCAGAAACTGTAGTTTACACACTTTTACTCACAAACTTAACTTACGTTACACACTGTAGGCTTCACTTCTAAATTATAGTACGCCACAAACACAGTAGTGCTAACCCAATGTTGTAGCGCGGGAGGCACTCTGAAAGAAGGAACAAGCTGTAATCGATAAATACTTGATATGTGGTTTAGCTCCAGAAACACTGCCTTAGAGTGTTGGAGTCATATTCAACCGATTCAGTGAAGGAGGTTTGCCATATGTCCTCACAAAACAGGTTATGTGCAAAGATTTATGGCGTAGGTGGGGGAATTACCCCTTTGTGAGCTAGAACACGTAGGATCAGACAAACAATTGCGTTCACTGAACATTCTGTGATTGTCACTAATGTTATATTTCTTTGCAGTTAGTGATACTGAGACATTTGCATTTCGACCTGCAGTTACAGATGTCGCATCTTTTGACCCCGAGATCGCTCTGAGGATGACCGCATTTGGTCAGCTAACCAACCATTCAATTTGCAGTTCTTCTGCTTCCAGCTGAGCGGCCACACTTTATTTGATGCCTTCAGAAAACCAGGGTCGAGTCATTGAAGCCCGCCCTTCCTGGTCAGACTGCAATTCAAGTGAAGGCATCTGCTGCATCACAATTTTCAATGTCTGCTGCCGTGATCCAAGGAGGTTAAAGGTGAATTTACGTTGCGGTTCTCTCATTGTATGTGCGGGGTGTTTGGGTCAAGGTACGAATTTGGTGCAGGCATCATCCATGCGACCCATCGAGTCTGCTCTGCTTCCAATATGACCATATCTGATCTGAATTTGGGTCTCAGCACTATGTTGCTTTCTAGCCCTGGACGTCAGCGCTATTGCCACTGAGAACTGCACGTGTGGGTCATAGAGCAGAGGTACCCCACTTTGTCTTATGGCAGATTTACCATCTACATCTTCAGTCCAACCAATGCTTATCAATTGCAGGGAGTAACCAAATGCTAGGCCCGATTGGCTGCTTTCTGGGTAGTTGAGAATATGGCGAAGCAAGTTGAGAATCTAACCAGACAATACGTCTTGTGTCCTGAAATAATCTGCAGCAGTCTGTCATCTTTTGCACCTCATATCCTTTTCCCAGACAACTGTAGTAATTGGACGACAAGGTTAGACAAGAATACATGGGAGCAGCAGAAGGCTATTGGGTCCATTAAGTCCACTCCACTATTCAATTAAATTACGGATGATCTGATAGCCCTCAACTCTAGTTTTCTGCTTTATACCCCGTTAATCTTAATTCACTTGCTGTTTAGAAATCTCCCTATCCCGGTCTTGAATATATGCATTTTTCCAGCCTTGTGTGGGAAATAATTCGACATTCTCGTTACTGTGTGTGTGTGTGTGTGTGTGTGTGAGAGAGAGAGAGAGAGAGAAAAAAAAATCCTTCTGAGCTCTATTTTAAATGGGTGACTCCTTGTTCAAAGATTATGCCCTTTTCCGAGGATCTTCCCCAAAAGGAAGTAGCCTCTCGACATAAACCCTGCTCAGACCGTTAAGAATATGAAATAATTTAACAAGGTCCCCACATATTCTTTTCAATTCCATTAAGACATGTCCAACCTAATTAATTTTTCTTCATTTGAATATCCTTCAAAGCCCGGGATCAATCTGGTGAAACTTCTCAGGACTGTTCCTAACATTAGTATGTACTAAAGCTGCCTTACACGTCAGAAACATCCTCTGGACCATAGCCACCATATGTGCTGATATCCGGGCCTACATTTCTCCTTCAGCAGTCCAATTTTTTTTTCCGCATGTCTAGTTAATTGCGTTTAAACAAGGATTTCGAAAAAGAGAATCCTACTGTCGGGTTTTCTTTGCCTCGGGGTACTTTATTAATTTATTTAAATCAAAACATTTCACCTAAATGTGCAACCTCCCGTTATGTTCTCGTCCACTGCAACAATTGCCTTCCCCTCATTATTCGGGAAGAACGGCTGATCTTTTGCCACGCTAGAGGAAACATTATACGGTTTGGTAAAATTCACAGAATTGTGGCTATTCTTCTCTGGATAGTTTGTAATGATAGGTTGTAATGAGTTAATTGAATAATTATGTCTCTTTAATTATGATCAGACCCAAATAAATGCTTCCTAGGATGCTTCACAAAGTAGTTTTTTCGGAGAATGTGCTCTGAATTCACTCATCCTCGAATACGCCTGAGAATTACAAGCTGTCAAAGCAAAATGAAGGCTAGAGCTCCAATGATGTGTGCAATAATTTTTGAAACTGAATTATTTCTACACTGTCATAGGCGGATTCAAGGAATCACTTGAGAGGCATCTGAAGCAATGTGGAATAAAATGTTTGGCAGCTAGCACACTTTTAATTTGTATTGGAGGAAGCTCAAATCATATATGACTTTTCCGGAAATCAGCCGAATTGAAGGTCTTTCTCTGTGCTAACACATTCTATGGGAATCTCCCGTAATATGGGAGCAAAGTACTTTAGCTCTTGTCAATCTAATAGACGGTCAAATTGAAAATAAGAACTACTAGTACATAATCTATCAGCCAACGTCTATGCAGTGCGGCTCCAACGACTGGCCATACATTTTGGTCTGTTGTAAATATTTGCATAATTAGTATTAACACAATTTCCATCACCGTCTTTTCCAAAGATATGGTTACCTTTCTCTTTCCGAAGGATTTCTTCTGCTATTAATTGAAACCAAGCCGTTTGGTTAAAATCGTTCATTGACTTGATATTGTGTTGATTTGCATGCCAAACTATTCTTCTTGGAATACAATGTTCAAACCCATGAAAGCTTAGTCCAAAGGATTTTTAAAAAATCAGTAATGGGATGAGATAAAAGGTACTGCAGATGCTGGAGAATCCGAGATAACAAGCGTGGGGCTGGATGAACACA
>JAHRHZ010000141.1:2348887-2421607 GCA_024137785.1 Ginglymostoma cirratum | reverse complement strand
CCTTCATCAGAAAAATGATTTTTCTGATGAAGGGTTTAGGCCCGAAACGTCAAGTTTTCCTGCTCCTATGATGCTGCTTGACCTGCTGTGCTCATCCAGCCCCATGCTTGTTATCTCGGATTCTCCAGCATCTGCAGTACCTTTTATCTCATCTATAGATTCGGGAAGCAGGCTTGGAGTCATTTGTATAGAAAAGATTCAGTACTGCCACGGTCAATAAAATTATTTGCTCTGATATGAATAAAAATAGTACAACAGTTGAATGATCTCCAGGTTCCACTGATCTTTCAGAAATGCTCAGTGTGGAGCACATGTGGAACATCTATGCGAAAGACTTGTAGACTTGAGAACTTGGGGACGTTAGTGGCGATGTCTTGGGGACAGTCCATATCACAGAAAAGGAGGTATTGGAAGTAAAGGAATATATGAAGCTGGATAAATCTCTTGGTCTTCACCAGATATATCCAAGAACCCTGCAAGAGGCTAGAGAAGAAATTGCGGGGGCCCTGGCTGGCCTATTTGCATCGCTGTTAGTCAGAAGTGAAGTCCCGGAAAACTGTAGGGTAGTGAATGTTGTGCCCTTATTCAAGAAGGGCTACAAAGAAAAACCCAGGTGTGATTGAGCAGTAAGTCTAACATTTGTGGTAGGTAAGTTACTTGAGCAGATTCTGAGAGATAGGTATACATGCATTTGAAAAGACAGGGTTTGATTAGGAATAGTCAGCATGGCTTGGTGTGTGGGAAATCATGCCTCAACAAATTTGTTACAAAATGCTTTGATAAAGTGACCAGGAAGATTGATGAGCGCAGCGCAGCAGGTGTAGTCTCTATGCATTTCAGTAAGGCCTTTGATAATGTTCCACACGGTAGGATGCTTTGGAATGTTAAATCTCATAGAATCCAGGGAGAACTGGAGGATTGGATACACAATTGGCTTGGTGGCAAGAAGCTGAGTGAAATAGTGGAAAGATGCTTGCTGGACTGGAGGTCTGTGGGCCTGTGAGTAGTGGTGTGGCTCAGTGGTTGGTGCAGGGCCCTTTGCTGTTTGCTATCTATTTCAATGATTTGGATGAAAATTTACAAAGCATGATTAGTAAATTTGTGGATGACAGTAACATAGGCAGTATCTTGGACAGTGAGGAAGGTTATCAGCAATTGCAGCAGAATATTGCTCGGCTGGAGAAGTGGCAAATGGAGTTTAATATAGATACGTGTGAGGTGTTGCATTTTGGATAGTTCAATCAAGGTAGGAGTTTCTTGGTGAATGATAGGGCCCTAAGGAGTGTAGTGGAACAGAAGGATCTTGGAGTTCAGGTGCATGATTTTCTGAAAGTGGAGTCTCAGGTCGACAGGGCAATGAAGAAGTTTTTGGCACACTGGCCTTCATGAATCAGGGCAAGAAGTACAGAAGTTGAGGAGGTACATTGCAGTTGTACTTTGACGAAGCCGCATTTCAAGATTTGTGTTCAGTTTTGGTCACCTTGCTATAGGAAGGATGTTATTAAACTGGAAAGAGTGTAGAAGAAACTTACAAGGATGTTACCAGGTCTCAAGGAACTGAGTTTAACAGACCAATAGGACAAGCTGGGACTTTTCTCTTTTGAGTATATGAGACTGAGTGGGGATGTGTGTTGTCTTATAAATGTGCACAAGATCAGGAGCGGCGTGGATGTGGTGAATGCATTCAGTCTTTTTCCCAGGGCTGGGGGATCCAGGACGAGATGGCATCAGTTTATGGCAAGTGGGGAAAGAATACATGAGAACCTTCAGGGCAACATTTTTACACAGAAGGTGGTACTAAACTGGAATGAGTTACCAGTGTAAGTGGTTGAGGCTGATACACTAACAGCATTTAAAAGTCATTTGGACGAATACATGCATAGGAAAGGTTTAGAGGATATGGCCATGTGCAGGGTAATGGGGTTAGCATAGATGGATATTTTGGTCTGTATGGGCCCCGGCCTTTTTACTCTCCACTGTCTGTACCAAATGATAAATGAAAGGATCAATTCATTCGTAACATTTCAAGCAACCTTAGGTTGTACGTATTCGCATTCAGAAAGCTGATGCAGTTGAACTAGTGCTGAGTCACCCAAATTTATATCGATTTGCATAGCGTGAGTGACGTCACGTCCGGTTCACGCAATGCTTTTCTCCACTGCTTTCCCTTTCAAAAATCATTTGGACACGATTCAGACGTCAATCCACATCAGAAACGGAGTTCCGCCAGTTATTCGGAAAGATAGTTCCCACCTCAAATCCTGGTTTCAAGATGCATCACTCTTAATCAAATAAACGTTTTAGTTTTGGTTCCCTTCTTGTATATTGTTAACAACAAATATTCTCTTAATGATAATTTTCAGCCACTTTGATTTTTCTGCTCGTTGCTTGGAGACGATTTAATTCATTTCTGGGAAGAGGATAGCAGTCTTGGACGGTTGACAACTGTAAACTTTTATGACGCAATCTTACTTCCGTTCATTTACAGGGAAAGATGGTTCATAATTATCATACCTAATATTTTTCTTGACTGTTTTAAATAAGATTGTTACCTGCTGCTTCCAACTGAGTCCTGAGCTTCGCTGTGTCTGAAAACGGAGAATGTCATTTTCACTAATAGTGTGCCATCGCCGAGAGTACCGAATAGCAAATCAAGAAGTGAGCGTATTCTGATGCTCTCAAATATGTTACCTACCTTTAGAATCCTCCTTAACCATTAAATGAACCGACATTTCTCCTCTATACGCACTTGGTTTTCAACATTCTGTCCCATAAGAATATACAACGTTAGCTAAAGCTAATGTTTGAAGAAGATTTAAACATCAATATCTTCTTAATAGATTTATCTTTCCAATCATTAATTCATATAGTCATTGCTTCTTTGGCCATTGCACAATAGTCAACTATCTCTGGTATTATTTCTTTGATCGCCAGTAACAGTGTGGTGCACTGTTATTGACCATATTCAAGATTACACTGCTGGTTTATTCACTTCATAATGCTGGGCTTACTTTGCTTAACATCATCATTTTAGTAGTTGTTAAAAGTTATGTTTAGATTTGTTTGCTCCTCTGTATTGCTTGTTTGTTGGAATTTCTTTTAGATCTAAACACCCAAACATCAATGTTGTGTCATCAGATTACTTCACATTTATCTATCGAATCTGATTGTTTGTATGAGTATAGCGTCTAAAATGAAAATCTGGGACTTTCGGGAAAGAGGTCACAAGATTATATCTGTCGATTTAGGAGGCTTGGTTGATGCTCGCGTCGTGGTAATACCAGGAAGTTAGGACTACAAATAACTAACAATCCGTGAACAAAATTTCAAATTCCATGATGCTAACTGGTGCAGATTAAATTCAATTAATCCACGTGGAATTAAGAATCCAATGGGGCCAAGTTGCCTCTATACGTTGTTTAAAACACTATCTATGGATTGACTTTTTAAAATTCACTCATGGGTTTTGAGTTTCGCTGGCTGACCAGCATTTATTGCTCATTCATTGTTGCCCTTGAAAAGTTGGTGGAGATGTCTTCTTAAACTGCTGCAGTGCCCATGCTTTCAGTTGACCCACAATGCCCTTATGGAGAGAATCCTATATTTTTGACCAAGTGACAGTGAATGATTTGCCATATATTTCCTAGTCAGGAAAGTGGCTATCTTGCAAGGGGTGATGTTCACAGGTAACTGCTATTTGCGCTTCTGG
Organism: Ginglymostoma cirratum; assembly: GCA_024137785.1. Classification (NCBI taxonomy): domain Eukaryota; kingdom Metazoa; phylum Chordata; class Chondrichthyes; order Orectolobiformes; family Ginglymostomatidae; genus Ginglymostoma; species Ginglymostoma cirratum. The sequence goes on along the minus strand of JAHRHZ010000141.1, from coordinate 2,417,898 downwards.
GTGGTATGGGCTAGGAAGGAAATGGCTAACGATCTTTGGAAAAATTCTTCAGTAAATCTTGTAGGTAGTACACAGTGCTGCAATTGATCATTGGTGGTGTGGGTAGTAGATGCTTGTGTATGTGGTGCCAATGAAGCAGGAAGCTTTGTCCTGGATAGTGTCAAGCTTCTTGAGTGTTGTTGGAACTGCGCCCATCCATGGAAAGTAGTCCTTCATAAGAATATTCGTGCGTTTTGTGCCTAGATTTCAGCCCTGAATATATTGGTTATATGCGCTGCTTTGAGTTTGGATTTCCGAGTTGAATTCACTTTTCGGGGCTTGAGCACGAAGGTAAACAGGGAGAACTATTTGATTGCAAGTAGCCGTTTATAGGATATTACAAAGCGAGATCCTGAATGTACTATAGGTAGAAATATTTCATTCAATAGTACTGTTCCAAAGACGAGAAGAGGCGTTAGCTCCTTCCCCTAATGAATTACAGTCACATTGGTAACCCTCGAGTTTCAAAACATTAGTTACAAACAGAGACACTGATCGCTGGTAGTCTCCTCTTTAGCGTTTTTTTCAGGCTTTCCTGAAGCCTCCTTCCCGGTATTATGCAATAATATTGTAATATTCTATCTGAGGCCCGACATAGAATTTCCAAGATCACAGGTTTTGTTTAAACTGGTTTATGAAATATTCCATAAGAATTTGTTCATTTAGACTGTAGGGTTTGTTAATTAATTAACCATTTTGAACTTGCTGTGTTTCTGACACTCGAATAGCTTGGTTTAAATTTAATTTGGAAGATTTGCTGAAAAATGTAATTGAAACCGATCTATTGTAGGAATGTGCCCAAAAACATATTAAGAGACTTAGCACGATCTTTTTTGTTTCGATATCATATATTTAGTTCAACTAAATATTAACACCATCCATTAGAACCAGTGATAGCGCCATTTACTTACCTCCAGTTTTGCACTTATCCTTCAATTCTAGAAGATCAAATTATGGCAATTGATTGAACGAAAGATATGCGTCATCCATTGTATGAAACTTTGATAAATAATATATTCATATCTTTATGTAATACATTTAAGGGAGGGAAACAACCGAATCAAAACAAATAAGTCAATCAACAATTAAAAAATACATTTTACAGTCGTAAATATTAGAACAGCAGTACAAAATTTTGGTTGTGGTTTGATTTAATAGGTGGACAGGTGGGAAGGGCGGGTGGAGCAGCAGGGAGATGGTGGGAAGATCTAGTTGTTGCTGCAGACAATTCCAATGCTTCCACGTACAGCTATTGGCAGGGCCACTGAGAAATCTCTGAGAAGAAAGAAATTCGTCTCCAGACAGCTACCGGAATTCCAAGAGTTCACAGAGTTGAATGATAAGCATTTACGAAGTAAAAAGTAAATCTGGTGGATCAGAGACAAGTACGGAGCAGAAGGGTCGTGAATAAAGGTAAATATTTGCGATTTACGATATGTGAGTGAAGCTTTTGATTTTGCAGGATGAGAATCTTATCAGAAATGCCTTAGCGTTTTTGATTCCAGATATCAGAAACAAGAAACACTAATGAGTGTCTCATTATAAGTTTGGTTCGATTGGTTTTGCACACAGTGGCATTAGAAAGGTGGAAATCTGCAAACAAGTGCGCTTATACATCCTCTATTCCCAAATCCGTACATTCAGATGCATTTACCTATCTCCTTTTGACGCAACTTCTCCTCTGTTTGTGGAAATTAAGTCAAGTTATGTCAGAAGATCATTTTTGCTAAATTATGTTATGATGATTATCGCACCGTTTCCCAAGCCTTCATAAGCCAAGTGTCTGAGATGAAAGCTTAGAAATGAAACACAAGTGTTACCGCACTTCTTTTTAGCAAACGTTTTTTATATTTCTATCGGCCTGCATCGACCATAAAACATGTAATATAATCGAGTGCAGAAAATGATTGCGAATGGGGCACATTGTTTTCCTTTTCTGGCAATAGGCATCTAGCTCCCTTTAAAATTCACATATCGGCTACTGCATACAATAAGGCAAGATTAGAGTTTATTACATATACATCAAATAAAAATATGTTTTCCAATATTTCCTTATTTATTTAGGGAATGAGGGCGTCGCTGGCGGCCCAGAATTTATTACCCAGAGGGCAGCTATGAGTAAACCACATTGCTGTGGGTCGAGAGTCACATTTACTCCAGACCAGCTAAGGATGGCAGTTTCCTTCTTCAGACGATATCAGTGAACAAGGCGGATTTTTCCTCGATAATCGATTACACAGTCATAATTAAATTCTTCATTTCAGATAGTTATTGAGTTCAACTCCCACCATCCTCCGTGGCGGGATTCGAACCTGGGTCCCCATAACTTTAAGTGGGTGTCTAGGTTAACAGGCCAGTGACAATACCATTAGGCCCTTGCCTCGCCCGATTTCAGAATAATATAAATAATGCCAACCTGCATCTTCCAGATAAGTTTTCAACTTTGCAATTTCTGTATCAAAAATAAATTCATAAAATCACTTTTCACATCTGAGCTGCTGATGACTCGATTGACCGTTTTAAATTGTGTAATCCTAATTTCCAGTGATCAAACACTTTATTCATCACTCGTGCGATCCTTTCTGTGGTAATATATCGAACTTGAAAGATGGAATTTGTTCTCAGTGTGTGAAAGACGAAACTGTTGACAGATTCCTCGTGACAGCTGCAGGGATCAACCTAAAGAAAGCAGTACAGTTTTGGTCTCAAATATTAACAATTTGAAATAAAGTAGTAGATATTGGAATTGAGTGTGTTGTCTCCACGTTTGATAATGAGATGTATTTTCACGATTTAGAACGCCGTGACTAGTTCATAGCAAAGCAGGAAAACATCAAAGCCTAATTTAGGTAATGGGCAAAATGAACGATAAATATATATAATTATCATCTGATGACCAATGGGATTACAAGATAAAGTTGTCAATATGGAAAAAAATTCCAGAATGTTTTTCTAAAATGGTAATATATAAGAATACACTGCAATTCAGATTCAGAATAATTCAGAAACACAACACCCCTCCAGAATGATTTGGAAGTATAAATGGAAATCTAGGTGGTCAAGCATACCGAATATTAGTTTTGCTGCATTTTGATTTTGTACACGTTTTGAAAGTGAACCCTGTAAGTTCAGGTAGGCTCTAAAATTAGTCAAGGTTTTTTGTTAGACTGATGACTTCAGGATTACTTTTGGACTCCAACGAGAGCACTTCATAGCGATATTAACACAAGGCCTAACTGTGAAGATAGTAGTGCAGAAGCAGAAGGAAATAGGCAGAAATGATTGCTCACTGGTACGCCATTTACAGATACAATTATATATTGGAGATACCACTTTCAACTCAATTACGAGAACATTTCCTGTTATACAAATAACTAGATGCTGAAAATTTTGTTTTACCGTTGTCCTTTTTACGGAGTTCATCATCTATATGGTTACAGAGAGTAAAAATAACGTTAAGTCTACTGTTGTGCTGACGTTTATTCTCTCCCTCTGAAGAGTCTTTGGACTTGCAAAGTTAAGGTTTCGTCTCCGCAGTTCCGCACAACTTATTGTGTTTTTCCAGCAGTAATTTCAGATTTTTAGAGCCTGTGAAAATATGCTATTACTCCGCAAACGATCTTTAGCTATAACATTCATAAAACCGTGATGCTCCTAAATTGCCCCTTACATCAAGCATGCCCTTATTTGTTTGATTTGAAAGATATATGGAAATTCACAATGTAGTACTCATTCTCTTAGTGCTGAAGTTGAATAATCGATAATGTATCACTGGACTGCTCAGAAAGCAATTTGGGGATTAGTTTGAGCAAATTATTGGTTTGATGCTTCTTAAACTATAGCCTATTTTGTTTAAAGGTTTCCTGGAGTTATGTATCCTTATTTATTGATACTGTTCCGGCCAACGAAACGTTTTACAATTCTGAAGCAAATTGCATATTGTACCAATTTTTATTAATTTGACTCCACATTTCTCGTAAATTTTCCTCCCAACATTTTTCTTCATTGCATCATGATTATTAATTCTGGAATTTAGTTCTCAAATTGTTAAGGCAATATTTGAACTCAGAATAATAGAAATGCACTTTGCCAATGGCTCCAAATAAAGGATAACGAATTGTTCTCCTGTTATTGACAACAACTTTTCCTCATATCCAAACCTATAAAAAAAAGACAAGCAAAATAGCAGTACTTTTGAGCAGAGCTGTAGTCCCAGCAAAATAAAAAACAAAAGTCTTACAGCCAGAATAACCAATGCAATTAGGAAGATGTTAAAGGACGAAGAGATGTCCTTGAATCTAAGTGGTAAATTGGAAAAGAATCCAAGCTCAATCCACTGTATCCGAATTGAATGAATGTTTCAAACAATGGATTAATTAGTAGCACAGTTATAGAACAATATAATTAATTAAAAAAACATGAAAAAATACTAATTATGAAGTTAATAAATTATATTAGATCACGGTTATTGACATTTTTTAAAAAAAAAATACGACTGAGGTTTAGAAGGATATTTGAAATCCACAAAGCGAGGACCAGGAAATTGCGATTAAAGTGAAATAATGTTTCAGAGAAGCATAAGAACCATCATTGTGTTTCATATGTTTGCTATGTGTCAGAACTAGAAAGGTATGTGTAATAGTGGACAGGGGTAAATTAGTTCCAAACTTAATTGTGATTAAAATAAAGGGAGACGTTTTTAAGCAATCTTCACACATGTCTGCACGATAGATACTGCCAAATGGTTTTAAATGGTTGTGAACCAATGAAATAGCAAGAATGATGAAGTGAGCAGATTCATATAAATTGATATGGTGCTGAAGCAAAATTAGGAAGTAGTGGAAAAATCCCGTGGAACTCGCTACCTGCATCGTCGCTTACATAAACAAAGTGACAACTGAGAACTCCTTGTATTCGAGAACTATTCCTTATCGTTGGTGGGTGGAGATCATGCACTACCGAACAAAGGAGCCTTCGAGAAAAAAAAACAAATAGCCTGGCAATTGTAAGAGTCAAAATGCTGGAAGCTCGTGTTTGGAATCTGGTACCAGATACTCAATTAATAAGACACCGGGTTAACAACTACACACTTGTATAATTTGCATTGTCTCTTCATTAAAGTGAAAGGTAGAGTTTAATTCGTTTCCAGGTTTAGAGTCGCATGAGATATGAAGGATAATTGTTCAGTAACATTGCAAGCCATAAAAAAAATGCAATGTCTTCAAACTAATCCAAGGATATAATCTTGGTTCGATTACTTGCAAAAAAATTACGGTTGTAGAACATAAATCGTAAACATCAAACAGTATAGTTCCGTATTTGTCTGTCTTACTATCATATTAACATGAACAATGCTCCACTTGACCCAATGGTTCAATTCGTTTTCTTGCATATGATATCCGCGTTGTTGAATTAATTCACTTATTACACTGAACCATGATTCCTTCTATTTTGTTGTTTTCCCTGTCAAGTAATATATATATATTTATCATTAAAGACTGTGAGAGTGGGAGAAAACTATTTCACTTCTGTTTTCTGTTTCTATCTGTTTCCTCGTTTGTCTGTCTTTCTGACAATCTCTTCCCAGTCAAGTTCTTTATTTTTCTTTAAATTCAACTGGGCTCTTGTTTGTAATACAATAAATGAAAAAAAGTGCTTTCCCACTAAGGTGCAATAGGAATAATAGCCTTGACTGAACTAAAAGAATTTGGATTAGAAATTTTTCCTGAGTTATACCATCTAACGGCAGTCTCATATTGACGCTTAAAAAAAAACAAAAAAAATACAATGAAATTCAGTAGAACTGTATATAGAGATTAGGAACTTAAAATTTGTCAAGATAAATTTCCCGTCTGGAAGTTGACACACGAATTACATCAGCGATTTACTTTAATTTGAAAGTGACCAATACGAAATCATTTCAATAAAAAAAGTATACTCCTCCTTATTACTCTTGTAGTGAAACTGCATCAACCCTGAACATCACATACTACAAAGGAAGTGTCTTATTCATTACATGCCAATAGACGTTTGAAACGAAAATCATTAATGTTAGTATTTATTTATTGGAATTATTAGAATCAGCTAGTAGTGAAATGTGAATTCTTACCGCGGCCAATGGGCTTGCTTTCTGATTCTGCATGAATATCGACGCACAATTGTACAATTAAGAGCAGATTGTAAACCTTCTGCACAACCTTCCAAAACAAGGCATTGCACGAATCTACTGCTTATAGAAACGTTAAGTATAATGGAAGACAGTTTATAAGAATGGACAGGAATTGGTATTTAATGCATAGTTTCGGGTAGTCATACTCTCAATCACGTGTTGCCACTGTCTTTCCAGTTTTTTGAGATCTTCGATTGGAAAGTACTGTTAGAAGAAACTTACTTGTTTCTGCAGTGCTTGATACAGAATGACACAAACTGCTGGCAATATGTTATGGTGGCTGAGGGGGTGGACGTTGAACGTGATATTTGGGCGCCAATCAATAAAATCTATTTATGTCCTTGATGAGTGTCAATGTCTTTGATTGCTTTTGGACCTGTTCCCATGAAGTCAATTGGAGAACAGTCCGTCTTCTTTCTGAGGGTCTTGTACATGCAGGATGCGCATTGTGGAGAGAAGACCCGACGAATATCGATCTTCTCGTGTAGTAATAGCAAATATATGCGTGGACCAGTCAATTTCTGGTGAATGCAGATCCTACAGGCTTTAAAAATGTGGAACACAGCGATAGTAATGCCAAAGGTGGCAGCCGAATAGGTTTCTAAACTGGAGCTCGACCGCGCTGTCCATTTCTTTTCTTCTTTTTCCTCTTTTCGTTTTTTTCTTTCTTCGTTCTTTTGTTTTTCACTCTACTTACCTCCGTTTCTCGGAAGGCATCGTTAGTGGAGAGTTGAGCAAGCGCCGACGCTAGGAACATCCTGGCCTCTTGGAAGCCCAGAACAGGCTTGATAGACTTCTGGCCTTGAGGAAGCCTCGTATGGACTCCCTTCCAGGTGGAAGACTAGGGCTGTCTCAACGGACTCCCAGCCTCGAGGAAACCCAGCGCAGACTCCCAGCCTCTCGGAGGCCTGCACGGGCTGCCGGCCTGCTCGAGGAAACCCAACGCAGATTCCCAGCCTCGAGACAGCTCAGCGCAGGCTTCGGTCCTCGAGGAAGTCTAACGCAGATCCGCTGCTTCGAGGAAGCTCACCGCGGACCCCTGGCCCCCTGGAACTCCAACGCTAAAATCCAGCCTCGGTGAAGACCAATGCCGACTCCCGGCCTTGAAGTGAAACCCAGCCAGGACTCCCTGCTTTAGGTCGACTGTAATGCCGAATTTTTTACCTTTATTTCTTAATTTTTCTAACTTACACCATACATTTCGTACCTATGTATCATATTACTTAGGTTTATAAGGACGGTAATACTGATCTTTTAACTTTACTGTTTGTTCGTTCTCTAATTAATATCGCAGAGTTTCGACCTAGGTATCTTCGTACGCAAGACGACACCGGAAATACCGACATTGTTCACTTTTTGCTGCACTCATGTAAACCTGTAATTGAGTACGTGACAATTATCCTAATTCTAATTCTAACTCTAATTCCGAATGGCGTCAAAGGACATTGGCTAAATTTTTATTATTTATGAGTTCTGAAGAAGAGTTCTAACAGACTCGACTTGTTTACTCTGTTACTCTGTCTACAGCTGCTACACAACCTACTGAGATTCTCCAACGTTCTCTGCGTTTGATTCAGATTTTCAACATTCGCATTGTTTTGCTTTTATGCTACGTTTACATTGGCCAGAATTGCAAACTTACTGGAACCTTTGTGCTACTAACATTATTTGGCACTTATCACTCCAGCATTTATATTGTCCAGGTCCTTCTGCATATTGACAGAAACTGAAAATTATTCTTGTCTTGAACGTTTTGCAATCATCAGAAGTTATCTTCACAAATGACCTTATATTAATAGAAAATCATTGATTAAGAGGGTAAAGATGCTTATGGCTAGGTCACTACACGAAGGGTTTGGTTGCTTCTGGAACACAAAGATAGTGCTCCTGCCTCTAAATCGGAAGTTTCAGGTCCTATCTGCTCCTGAGATATATGACAACTCGATAAACATGTTGATTAGGAAAATGTATGCACTAAGGCAGAGAGAACATAGGATAAAATCTCTACTTTGCGGCTGGGAGACCTGGTTTCAAATCGCACCAGCTTCAGAGGTGTGTTATAACACATTTAAGTAAGTTGATGAAAAATATCTCGACTGAGTAATTTTTGCATAGTTAATTTTGTATAGTTAATTTCCAAAACAAAAACATGCAATTCCACAAGACTTCAACCAATGGAGAACTTTCCCTCTAATTAACATTGATTGTAATTTTACTGGAACTCCTTGATGACATACCCAGTTTATTGCTGCCTTAAAGTGAAGAGCATTCACTCTTAGCTTTCACCTGGAGTTCAAACCATGCTGCGATGACACCTGTAATGAAGTGAGAACCCTGGCAGAATACATGATGAGCGTCAGCGACAAGCCACGAGCTTAATATCACTGTCGATGTTCCAACGCATTACTTCAATAATTATGTGAAGTAGAATGATCCTTACAGGACATGGGCAATTAGCCATAGTTGTAAACACATTAGGGGCGGCAAGGTGGCTCAGTGGTTAGCTCTACACCAAGGACAATTCCACCCTCAAGCTACTTTCTGTCCAGAGTTTGCATATTCTCCCCGTGTCTGTATGGGTTTCCTCCCATTGTCCAAAGCTGTACAGGGTAGGTGGATTGGCCATGCTATATAGCCCATAGTGTACAGGGTGAGTTACAAGGGGAGGACTCTGGGTGAGATGCTCAGAGGTTCGGTGTGGACTTGATGGGGCCGAAGGGCCTGCTTCCACACTGTAGGGATTCTATGATCTGTAGCGCTACTGGAGCACTTGCCAAAGAATATTGCGAGATATGAAACCAATTCAGCAGTTTTATTGGCAGAATATTGTCATGGGTTACTGTTTGCATATCGACAATGTTCAGCCATTTAATCACACAGCGTAGAATGAAGCATATTATTGAAAGACTGGATTCTGTTCGGGGTAGAAGTGGGAGACGGTGTGAAAACTGAAGTTCCACCATGGATTCATCTATTTCACAGTTTTGTTTGAAGCTGGCTGCAAATACTTTGTCGGAGATACTAAGAACTGCAGATGCTGGAGTCAGAATTAACATAATGTGGAGCAGGAGGAAAACACCAGACCAGGCAGCATGAGAGGAGCAGGAAAGGAGCAGAACTGGGGAATTTCTGAGGAAGGGTCACTGGACCCGAAACGTTAACTCTGTTTTTCCTTCAGAGATGCTACCAGACCTGTTGAGCTTTTCGAGCACCTTTGTTTTTGTTCCTGATTTGCAGAATCTGCAGTTCTTTTGGTTTTCATTTAGTCTTTCCTGACAGGACTCATCTGCGATAGGTAGATTGGATGAGGATGAAGTCATGTAGTTATTTTTGTAGTTTGCTAAACTACATGCAGCAGGCACTACCCAGAAGCAATATTCTTTAGGACATGAATAGAATAGAATCCCTTACAGTGTGGAAACAGGCCCTTCGGCCTAACCAGCCCACACCAACCCTCAGAGCATCCCACTCTGACCTATACCCCTGTAAACCACCTAATCTACACAACCCTGAACACTAGGGGCAATTTAGCTTGGCCAATTCACCTAGCCTGCACATCTTTGGACTGTGGGAGGAAACCGAAGTACCCAGAAGAAACCCACACAGACATGGGGAGAATGTGCAAACTCCACACAGACAGTCGCCCACAGGTGAAATCGAACCCGAGTCCCTGGTACTGTGAGGCAGCAGTGGTAACCAATAAGACGTATTGAACTTCTGCCAGTTGTGGGTGCCCAAGCCCCTATTGTTGATTGAAACTGTTACACTCCAGCCAGAGAACATGCACTGCTATAACCAGCATCAGTGTTTCCTCCAGTTGGCATTCGAATGGACGGAGACTGAAACAATAGCAGAGAGGTGTAGCAGCTTTTAGTGATAATCAGCAAGACATTTCCTTGCCTGTGTTTAACCTGTTTTCATGGATTTTGTAGAGTTCAGTCTCAAGGTTTATGCTGTATACCCTACTGTATACAACCATGTGCCACTACTTTTGGGTTTGTCCCAGGACAATATTATTTTCTAGGATATTGTATGTTAATTATGATTCGCTGTGGGTGATCATATCAGATTGATGGTCGACTCGTCAGTCGGACAGCATTCCCACTTTTACCACAAGGCCCTAGATTACAGGAAGGAGTACTTCACTGTGTCAATAAGGCTGCTTTTGTCATTATCATTTATAGTGTCTTGGTTGATTCCACATAGGTTAGCAAGTTATTATTTTTCTTTATTTAGACTCCATAGGGTGTATGATAGATTAAGATATATCACAAATTTATGTTCCTTTATACACAGTAATTGTTCATGAGTTGCCAATTAATTGAAATAGAGGTCACACAGTCGTAGATATTCATTAGACATGTCTAAACAATATGGCAATCAAACATGGTTACTAGAAGTACAGAAACTGAGAAAATGGTTAGAGGGGAATGCATAAATTTACTAAATATGGTCTAAATTGCATTGATGATACCTGGGAATATAACAAAATGTAGCAGACAAAGAGTAATGGCTCCAACTTACTGAAGTTGAAGAAAGAGACAGTCAAAGGGAAAAATAATGCAAATATGAATTGTATGAATTCAGATGTACAACAGAGTCTCTCCCTCTCTCGCACTTGTGTTTTGCTCTCTCACACATGCATACATATGGGCACGGACACAATCTATCTTTCTCTCTCTCTCTCTCACTCTCTCTCTCTCTCACACACACACATACACACACACACACACACACGAAACATCACCTCAACCCCACATCATCTGCACATCAAACATGATTTTATTGTACGGTGAAACAAGGTCAAAATTCATTCTTCTTGGGTAAAGCAGTGTGGAGCTGAAGGAACACAGCAGACCATGCAGCATCAGAGGAGCAGGAAAGTTCCCATTTCGTGTTGGGGTCATTCTTCAGAAATGAGGAGGAGGGAGGGAGCTCAGAGATAAATAGAGAGGAGGTGTGGGGCTGGGGAAGGTAGGTGGGATGGTGACAGGTGAGTGCAGGTAGGGAGAGTAGGGATGGGTCTGTGAGGTGGGAGGAACGGATAGATGGGAAAGAAGATTGGCAGGTTGTTTCAGGTCAAGCAGGTAGGGATGATGAGATGGTCATGGGATGAGGCCAGGGAGGGGAGATTTTGAAACTGGTAAAATCCACGTTTAGGCTATTGGTCTGTAGGCCCCCAAGGCGGAATATGAAATGCTGCTCCTCCAGTGTGAAGTTAGCTTCATTGTGACACTGCAAGGAGGCGTAGGATGGACATATCACCCAGAGAGTGGGAGTGGGAGTTGATCTGGTTCACGACCTTAAGTTGTTGGTCATTTGTTGCTCGACAAAGTGGTCTATGAGCCTCTGCTTGGCCTCACCAATGTAGGACAGGCCACATCAGGAGCAGTGGCTGCAATAGACCACATTGACGGATGTACAGATGTACCTCTGTCTAATGTGAAAGGTTTGCTTGGTTCCTTGAATGAAGGTGATGGGGAAGGTGTAGGGGCAGGTGTAGCACTTCCTGCGGTAGCAGAGATAGGTGTCGGGTGTGGTGGGGCTAGTGGGGAGTGTGGAGCGGACGACGGTGTCACGGAATGTGTGATCCCTACGAAAGGCAGATAGGGGTGGGGAGGAAAATATGTCTTTGTTTGTAGGGTCAGATAATAGGTGGTGGAAGTGGTGGAGAAAGATCCATTGGATATGGAGATTGGTAGGGTGATATGTGAGGTCAAGGGTTATTCTGTCTTTGTTTATTTTGACTGGAAGGGATGTTAGGGGAGAGATACGGGAAACATTAGACATGCAGTTGAGAGCATTTTCAACCACCGAAGGGGGAAGTTATGGTTCTTGAAATAAGAGGATATCTGGGATGCTTGGCAGAGGAATGCCCCAACTTGGGAACAGATGCAGTGGAGGCAGAGGAATTCGGAGTAGGGGACCGCATTCTTGCAGGAATGTTGAGGAGAGAAGGTGTATTCTCAGTTGCTGTGGGAGTCGGTGGGCTTGAAATAGATGTTGGTTTCGAGGCAGTTACCAGAAATAGAGACAGGGAGGTCAAGGAAGGAGAGGGACGTATTAGCTATGGTCCAGGTGAATTTGAGATTGGGTGAAAGGTGGTAGTAAAGTTGATGAACTGTTCAAGCACCTGTGGGAGAACAAGGCAGCACAGATACAGGCATCGATGTAGCTGAGAATGATGTGTGGAATAGTGCCAGTGTAGCAGTGGAATACGGCCTGTTGCACGTATCCTACAAAATGGCAGGCACAGCTTAGCCCAATCCCTATCATCCTTTCGTAGGAACCACTCTCTCCAAGAGTCCCTCATCTGCTCCACACTCCTCACTAACCCCACCACCCCCGGCTCCTTTCCCTGCAACCACTGGACGTGCTACACCTGCCTGTACACCTCCCCTCCACCACCTCCAATCAAGGCACCAAATAAACTTTCCACATTAGATACATGTTCTTCTGCAGATCCGTCAATGTGGTCTATTGCATCCACTGCTCCCAATGTGGACTCCTCGACACTGGCCAGGCCAATTGGAGGACTGAGACTGCTCTGTAAAGCACCTGTGCTCTGTTAGTGAAAAATTACAACACCATCCAGTGGCAAACCATTTCAACTCCCCTTCCCACTCCATGGGTGACATGTCCATCCTGGGGCTCCTTCCAGTGTCACAATGACGCCACCCGAAAACTGGAAGAGCAACACCTTATATTCCACCTTGGGATCTGATAGCCCAATGGCCTAAATGTGGACTTTAACAGTTTCAAAATCTCCCCAGACCTGGCCTCGACCCATGGCCAATCATGCCTCCCATCTCCACCTCCTTGACCTGACATAACTTGTCCATCTTCTCTCCCACATATCTGCGCCGCCCACTTCATTGACCAATTACCACTACTCCCTACCTGCACTTACATACCACCATCCCACCTACCTTCCCCAGGGCCACCCCTGCTCTCTCTATTTATTTCTGAGCTCTACCCATTTCCCCTCCCCTTCTGAAGAGGGTCCCAACCCGAAACATCAACTTTCCTATTCCTCTGATGCTGCCTGGCCTGCGATGTTCCTCCAGCTTCACACTGCGTTATCTCTGGCTCCAACATCTGCAGTTCTGACACTCTAATTCTTCTTGGGTCCCTTTCTTAATTCAATCACGGGGCATGGGTATGGCTGGTTGGCCAGAATTTGTTGCCTATTCCTAGTAACCTCTGAAAACGAGGTCATGAGCTGCTTGCTTGAACCCATGGCTGGATTTTGACACAGTGACAGTGAAGAAATGACGATAATTCCCAAGTCAGCATCGTGATTGGCTTAGTGGAAAAGAAAATGCCGGTGGTGTTGTATCCCAATTTCTCTACAACGTAGACTTAAAGCAAAGCTTGAGGAAATATATTCCCAAAGGAAAAAAATACACATTTCCAAACAAATTCTCAAAATGTATCAAGCATGGCAATTATTAAATACAGAATAATTAGTCTTACTTATTCCTTGAACATTTGATCCTTTATGGGAGTGAAGAATTTCCTTTCGTAGCTAAACAGATAGATAGAGTGACCTACAGTCGAGAAGGAAATCCTTTGGAATGCAAGAATATTTGTTTTAATTTTGGAAAAGTGTTAACGACCCGCTGCCCCCACGATGACTGCATGCTATCGTGCACATCCCTCTATTTTCTATGGAAATTGGCACAAATTCGCGCAGTGCTTTGAGGTAAAACACAATACTTTGGAAAATAAACAAGAATAATTTGAAACCCATAATGTACAGTGAGGATATATTATCAGATCTACTACATTCAAAGTTACTTGTGAATTTAACTTACCATCACTTTTCTGAGGGACATTTTTCTCTAAATGGTTTTGAAAAGAAATAAGAAAAGTGAAGTTGTATTTCCCCAAATTTAGAACAAAGCTACTGAAACAACCATGTTTATTTTATTTAAACTTATATTTAGCTGCACAAATAGACAAACTTTTTTTTCATTCGAGAGCTCTTAATGTTGAATGATATACATGCTACAGAAATGAACCGTCATGCCACATATTCACCCTCATAATCTGCTGCCAGCTATTGGAAGGGACACCAATTCCATGTGTACATTTAATTATGTGCCAAAATGTCTTTTGGTAGTCACAGCTTTTCATTATTTCAATTTCCATGTCAACTGTCTAATATTGCGTAAGAACATATGCAATGTTAGCATTTCATAATAGCCACCAGCTACAGATATATTCAATCACAAAGACCACCTGCACGTTCTAAAACAATGCTCCTGGGAAAAACTTGCCACTTACCCAAAAGAATCATTAAGGCATTGTAAACATCTGGGCTTGACGACTGCAACGAACTCTTAGACAGTTCCTAAACTTTGAAGGAATCTCATCCTCATTGAAAAGTTCCAGTACCTGTCCTAACTTACATTAAATCATGTTCGCAGACAAGTGGCATAAACATTCCTGGCACAAGTAAAGCAATTTCAAATGCTGAAGTAATTCAGGATAGTAAGAAGTGCAGATGCTGGAGTCAGAGATAACACAGTGTGGAACTGGAGGAAGACAGCAGGCCATGCAGCATCAGAGGAGCAGGAAAGTTGACGTTTCAGGTCGGGATCCTTCTTCAGAAATGGGGAGGAGGAAGGGAGCTCAGAAATAAATAGAGAAAAGTGTGCTGAGGCTGGGGAATATAGGTGGGATGGTGATAGGTGAGTGCAGGTAGGGAGTGGTGGGGATTGGTCAATGAGGTGGGAGGGGTGGATAGGTAGGAAGAAAGTGGACAGGTTGTGTCAGGTCAAGGAGGCGGGGATCAGAGGGAGGGTTGGTCAAGGATGAGGCTGTGCGTGGGGAGATACTGAAACTGGTGAAGTCCACAGGTAGGTCATTGGTCTGTAGGCTGCCAAGGGAAATTTGAAGTGCTGCTCCTCCAGTTTGCGGGTTGTGTCATTGTGACACTGGAGGAAGCCCAGGATGAACATGTCATCCAGGGAGTGGGAGGGGAGTTGAAGTGGTTCACGACTGGAAGGTGTTGTTGTTTGTCATGAATAGAGCACAGTTGCTCTACAAAGTGGTCTCTGAGCATCCGTTTGGTCTCACTGATGTAGAGGAGGCAACATTGGGAGCAGCAGATGCAGTAGACCACATTAAGGGTTGTTCAGAAGAACTTCTGTCTAATGTGGAAGGTCTGTTTGGTGCCTTGAATGGACGTGAGGAGGGGGGAGTGTAGGGGCAGGTTTAGCACTTCCTATGGTTGCAGGGAAAGTTGCTGGGGTGGTGGGGCTAGTTGGAAGTGTAGAGTGGACGAGTGGGTTGTGGAGAAATTGGTCCCTATGAAAGGCAGATAGGGATGTGGAGGGAATTATATCATTGGTTGTGGGGTTGGATTGGAGGTGGTGGAAGTGGCGGAGAATGATATGTTGGATACGGAGGTTGGTGGAGTGATATGTGAGGACAAGGGGGATTCTTTCTTTGTTTTTGTTGGGGGTGTGGATGAGAGGGAAGAAGTGTGGGAATGCAAGAGATGCAGTTGAGAGCATATTCAACCACTGAAGGGGGGACGTTGTGGACCTTGAAAAAAGAGGACACCTGGGATATTTGGGAGTGGAACATCCCATGATGACAGCAGAAGCAGCGGAGTCAGAAGAATTGGGAGTAAGGGATTGCATTCTTGCAGGAAGGTGGGTGAGAGGAGGTGTAGTGTAGCTATCTGTGGGAGTCAGTGGGCTAGAAATAGATGTTGGTTTCGAGGCTGTCATCACAGATGGAGACACAGCGCTCTAGGAAGGAGAGAGAGGTATTGGAGATGGATTGAATTTGAGGTTTGGGTGAAAGATGTTTGTAAAGTTGATGAACTGTTCAAGCTCCTCATGGAAGCACTAGGCGGTGCCGATACAGTCATCAATGTAGCGGACGAAAAGGTGGGGGAGAAAACAAATTCAAGGTAAACAGATAGTGGGGCAGGAGTAGGCAGAGACAATGGGTCAGCCGGGACAGTCAGGTTTGTGGATTTTGGGAAGGAGATAGAGACGGGTGGTGCAAGGTTGGGGAACAATGAGATTGGAGGCTGAGGATGGGAGGTCACCTGTAGAGATGAGATTGTGAATAGTTTGAGAGATGATGTTTCGGTGGTTCCCAATTTTTTGATACGTCAGAGTCTCTGTGTTTGTCTAGTATTGCATCTTGCTCTTCCACAATTTGAATCACACTGACAATTCAGCCAGTGGTGATCTTGTCCTCGTCTGCCTGAGTTCGAAATTTCGTCATATTCACATTTTCTCATCAAATTTTGCACATTTGCTTTAGTCCCCACTTTCAGATCAATGTTTTGACAATCTGCCATTAAATTTTGTTGCTGTTAAATAGGTTTTCAAACTGCATTGGACAATAAATCTGTGTAGATCATTAAGAAGTTGAATTATTTTAACAACACTTCAAAAAAAAACTTCAGTTATTGTTGAAACGCTCAATGTCTATGAAATGAGTTGGAACCCAATCTTTTTTATCTTCTCGTACTCTGAAGTCTACGCTTATTGACTCTCCGTCATGAAGTCTGCACACCTCCACTCATATAACACTTCACTACTTTTGCCATCGGAGGTCTGTAGCAGAAGGCTTAATCATGCCTGCATTACCTCCAGAATGGAAAATCGCCATAATCTCATTAGTTTACACCAACTATGAAGTTATGCACCCAAAGAGTTCTGGGGTTTTAGTAATTTTGTATTTTTGGAATTCAATTACTTCTTCTCCCAGACAAGAGCGTTGGATGTTCTTTGGCAACTGGCACATAGTCTCTCGTCTCCTTTGTATAATACTGAATCTTTCTTTCGAATTCATTTAGGGCTTTTGAAAAATAAGCAAATTATGTGTGCATAAATTCTTATACTTCCCTGCCAAGGTGCCAAAATTTGTTTTTGTCTGAACAAATGGAAAGTTTATTCTAACATATTAATGCCTTATAAAAGGGGGACAAAAGTTTGTATATCCTAACAAGACTGAAAAGGTGTGATTTAAGAAAAATAAAATTGTGCTCTATTATCACCATATATTTGCTTACCCATATTTTGAAGCTTATGCAAAATTTCTTTTATTTCTAAAATTGTGAAAAATTTGTGTATCAATTCCCATTGCATTGAATTTAGTGGTGATAAGTGACAACAATTAGTTCGTGACAAATATATGAGTGAAAATGTCTCAAACATTACAGGAAACGATTTCTTTTTTCAAGGTCAAACTAGGCGTTCAAATGTCAATGACTGAAATTCAACACATTGCTCTAAACATGTATTATTCGTTCCAAATGTCGATACATTACTATTTTGTGGAATGAATTACTTTCATCTGAGAGGTTAAATCAAGGTGCATTGTGATTTCTTTAGACATTTTCCACAGCGCAGCATAATATTATTATTCCAACATAATATTATTATTAATGTGGTTTGCCTTATCTACATGTTGAGTACAATGTCATCCATGATTACTGCAGCACATGTTTTGCATATATCTCTAATTTTCTGTTTAATATTATTCACGAATGTGAGAACTTCCCATAGCTGAGCAGCACAAAATGGCCTACGGCTGCCCATGGCTGATGCAGCAGAACATGGCTGACAGTAATTAGGGAGCTTGGGGGAAAAATATTTGAGCTATGTGGTCTTCACAAGAAGAACAATAGCAGCTCTGTAGACTCAAGGTCATAAAACTACGAAATAATATGCAGCTGCGGTGGTTTACGCATGAGGCATAGAAAAGAACATTTCACATTACATCTCTCTTGAATTATTTAATCAATCTAATCGTAGCTCTTAGGTTCTGATCATTCAAATGATCATAGATATAGATTCTGAAGTAGTTATAGATTCACCGATACACTAAGAAATAGATTTAAGGCATTAGAAGAATAGATTCAAAATGAAATTATGGAAGCAAACCACTCTCAGTCTTCAAAAGCGTTCCCCACATCATTACGTGGAGAGATGAATTATAGGTACAGAAACTAGCTGACATTGAAACGTGGGTTGAGTGAAGACATTATAAGATGCCCGAGGAGAAAGATAGAAGTGTCTAGTAAACCCGTTGAGAAATAATCTGCTCACAACTTGTTAGTTAAAGAATTCTAACATTATGTGTAACCACATAACTTTGTTAGAACTGATATTATAACATTTAACAAAAATCAATGTTCGTTTGTATTTCCTGTAATGTGGTTAATAAGGAATTTTAAAGGTTGGTTAGTGGTAGGCAAGTATCAAATTAATTGGTAATTAACACTGTGCAGCTGGCAAAATTCTGGGAATGAATCTGCTCTAATATAGTGTCCTTTGTGAAAAGCCCCAAAAACGGAGATAAGAAAGTTTGGGAAACATCATGAAACCATGGATGACTGGTGGTTGACCACAAGCTGTCAATCGCTAGTCGTTCAGCCATATGATCAGCTTAATTGGAAATTTATGTGATTTAATTAATATCATGATTGCTTTGTGAATGTTAAAGCCAGGATGAAACAAACATATAAAAACTATACGTTTTTCTTTGCCTAGTGAAGACCTTTCTGGATTTTTAGCGGGTTTCTTCTCAATGAAGTAATTGCAACAAATTCTTTCGTTAAGGAAGTTAACTGCTGGGTGTTGAGTAAATCATTTGGTCATTCCAGCCCAACTCTACTTTACCACTGCCATCAGTGTGATGCCTGATAGACGACTTGTATTAATATTTCCTGCTAACTGTGGCTTTTAGCTCGAGTCAAAATCATTCTACATCTCTGTTTTCGGTAGTGGTATACTTTCTTGCTCATGGATTGATTTCATTTTTCGTTAACAAAATCGCCCTTCACTTTTCTCGTGCCCCTATCCTTTCGTATTGATAACTTCTCTCTAAGTGGACGCAAAAAATGTGTTCATTCACAGGATGCAGGCACAACTGGCAAGGTCGCATTATTGCCCATTCCTAAATGCCCAGTGGTCAGTTAAGAGTCAATCACATTGTTGTGCTTCTTAAGTTACATGTAGGCAAGACTAGGTAAAGATGACAAAGTTCCTTCTATAAAAGACATTTGTGAATTAGATGGGTTTTTCCAACATTCGACAATTGTTTTATGGTCGTCATTAGATCCTGAATTCCAAATTATTTATGGAATTCAAATTCTACCTTGGCGGTATTTGAACCCAGGATACCCAGAATATTAGCTGATATTCTGGAAAATAGTCTGGTGATAAAATCACTGGGCCATTGCCTTCCTTTCTGACCCCTCCAATCAGTCTCGTTACATCCTAGAGTATATTGATTACCAACTACACTTTATGATTCAATCAGCACATAACTTGCTTAGACCCAAACATTGATCTAGACCTAAACTGATCAATCCACCAGACTCTAACGATTACCTCTGGCTGGCCCATTACAGTCCTGACCTGGTCTGACTTATGATGATAACCAGCTATTAATTTAAACAAACTACACCACACATGTCCCTTTGTCCATCTACCTAATCTCACCAGCTCACATTATTGAAAGTCTAGGCAGTTGGCTGTCATCTCGGCCAAATTACTGGATAACCGACTACACAACCACACCCTTCATCTTGAAGTGACCTTCACAAGCATACTTGGCAACTCTTTTCCCTGCTTACCTATTCCCTGCCTACCTAGTCATTGCTTCAGTACCTGTTTTAACCAGACAGCAAAACTCTGGACCGTTTACAATTACCCTTACAACACATCACACACGGACCTGACCGGAACTGAAGGGTTCGGAAGAAGTATCACTGAATCCAAAACGTTAACTCTGCTTTTTCCTTCACAGATGCTGGCCGACCTGCTGAGCTTTTCCAGCAACTTTGTTTTTGATCCTCATTCACCTATCCTGGTTGTCACTGTAACATCTCATCTCCCACTCATTTCTCTCTATAGCTACTGGCCTCACACTCACCTTTTCACCTCACCTCCTGACTCTCATTTTAATTGGACCATGTAACCACCTGTGATGACTCAACTAGCTTTTCAAGTATAAGCTCACTCATTTTTCCGTTTCCATATCTTCCCATCCATTCACCAGTTTTCACATTTCATTAAAAATATCGATTTCTCTTGTTTTCCTTCTATTGACCTTAGCTCTGAAATATCTCACGAGGGACGCTACACTTTTATAAGAAAGCCAAGATTAAAATGCTAAAAAAAGAGTGTATCATCCATGGCAGGATGGTGCTGGGTGAATTATTGGATTCACCTGCAATCCAACTATATATATTACTATTGCTTGAATATCCAGGCCATTATTTCTATCTTCTTGTACTTGTGTTCTCGCATATATGATGCCTGCTGCAATTGGCTTTCACTTATTCTCATGACTCTCCAAACTTTGCCTGCAGGGCTGAAGATATAGAACATTAAAGCATAGATAGACTTTTCTGTCTATGAATCCTGCACTATCATTCAAATAATCATGTCTTATCATGTATTTCAACCCTATACTGCAGCTATCTCTCCATGGCCCTTTAAAAAAAAGCTTCACGAACCCAGTAACTAAGCATCCCACTAACTAAAATCACTGAAATTGCCTCCATTTCCTTCTATGGCAGAAAATTACATGGGTTCACTTTTTCCTTGTATCAAAACGATCTACTGTTTATCCTGAGACCATACGTTCTTGTTCTGGATTGGGGAAACATCACCATCTGGTTTTCAAATACCTACAAACGCTCCTAGCAGCTGTCTATTCATGATGTTTGGACTCACTGTGCCTGCTGTCACAAAAGTAACTACTTCTTTCAGCAATACAGCAGTGCTCACAGTTGAAGACTGACATTTATTTAGCAGTTCTGCCATGTCTGCTCAGTCGTCCTGGTGACAACGTACCGTCAGTGCAGCAATGTGTATTCAATGTCTTCGAAGTAATTAACTAAATTTAGGATAAACCTTTCCACGAGGAATGAACTAAACGTTCCCAGGACCTATCTATAATATCAACACATTTCTGTCGTTTACCTTGGCAAATGTCTGTTCTTTGTTCCAAGTTACTAAAGAAGATATCTTAGCATTGATTACGATAACATCGTTGTCCCTTGCCTCATGTTGTGTAAACGCTGTTCACACATGCATCAGCAATGAAATAGAGATGACGAATCAAAGATTGCTTTGTTGGTGTTAGATCATGTTTGGGCATGTGAAAGGCATTGAAATAGTACATTTTCCCCTTAAAGAAATTCCTCATAGTTTTTCCAGAGCTTCAGGCTCCTATTTTGTTAGAGACGGCCGACTGCTGGTGGTTTAACCTGAGTGGCATAACGCCTCAAGCCTGGGGATATGTTGAGAAATACGTTTCTTCATGGTAACTTCAGTGAATGCGGGAATTGAAACCATGCTGCTGGCATCACTCTACATTGCCAACTACCTGTGCAGACGACTGATCTAACCAACCCCGAAACCCAATTCCAAATAAGAGAAATAACAAATAATAAAATAGCGTATGTCAAAAAAAAACGACAGAGAACGACGTCAGTTTATCTTACCATTCTCCTTTCGTAACAAATGTTCTCCTGTTACATAAAAAAAACTACGTTGTAAACAAATCTTGATAAAAAACATTTGGTATAAGTTGGTAAAAATAAAACAAAATGAAATGAGAAGGCTACAACATTAATTATGAAAACCATCAATTTGAAACATCGAACAGTATGTATTATTTTATATCGACTTGATTAATTTTAGTGAATATTTCAGAGTTTTTGAAGTGAGAGGGGTGATGTGATTTGCATGCACAAATTGCAAAATTATTTTACATGGCAGAAATGGGAAAACACTTGCATTGCAAGTCGTAATGAAAGGCGTAATCGTACAGTTGTAGCTATAAGGATAATTAAGGCGCACTTGTGCAAAGGAAAACCATTGAAACTTATAATCATGAATAAAGGCCAAGTACCACATCATGACATATCCAAATCTTTCAAAAATGCTTAAAACAAGAATTCCATTGCATTTCCTCAATATATATCTATCACCCCCTTTTCAGCACATGGCAAAATAACTCATGAAATACACTACAGACTGCGAGTCCTCTCCCACCTTACAAGTAGAACACTCCTACGTGACTAATGTTTGGACAATTTTTAGAAATTTCTGTGGGGTCATGGTGGGGGTGGAGGTTTGAATAATCAGGTATGGCAACATCTATGGAGAGAAAACAAATTTACCGTTTTGGGCCCAGTAACCCTTCTTCAGAGCAGTTCTTTTGGTTTTTGTACAATTGTGTTGTTTCATCATCAATCTGGTCTGACTATCATTTGAAAATGGTTCTCACTTACACACTGCAACAATGATTAAAAAAACTCAAAGAATTCAACCAAAATTCCAAATGCCATCTTTCCAGTGTTGTCTTTAGCTCATCGTTACTCTCTACCTGAAAATTTCCAGATATGCAAGTGCTTTTATTGTCCAAATAAAATAATCACAAATTTGTCGAATCTACATTCATAAATTGGGTGTATTCTTACACTCCACGCTTCACCGTCTACATCACTGGATTTAGAAAAAAATCAAGTTGAAGTAAGACATAATTTCTTTCAATTATACCTGTATCTTCTAGAAGTTTTCGGAGCACTCCAAGTTCTGAAAGTACAACGTATCAGCTCATATATTTGAACTGGAAAGTTTAAATCACTTGCATTTTGCTTTCCTTTAGATTTCTTTGTAATGTCTCGCGATTTTCCCTGTTTAAAAATAATAAATGATGATAATCTATCATTAAGTTAATGTAACAAAATTTTTGAGGTCAGGCGAATGGATGTATTTCTTATTTTTGTGTTATCATGAGGTGTCTAACAAAATTATTTGACTCTGATTGATAATTTGATTGGACGTCGATCTTATGTACTTCATGCCTCCTTCACGTTTCAATCAATCTTTGCAGGAAAATAATCCGAATTGTATAATTTCAATCCTAGAATGATAGCATGCTAGCAATTGTTATCGTTTTAAATCTATAAGTCAAATTATATTGTCACCAGTGTACCCATTACTTCATTTCTGAGCAAAAACAGAATTGCTGGAAAAGCTCAGCAGGTCTGGCAGCATCTGTGAAGAGAGAAAGAGAAAAAAAGCAGAGTTAATGTTTTGGGTCCGGTGACCCTTCCTCAGAATGGGACACAAAATGTTAACTCTGATTTTTTTTCCTACACAGAAGCTGCCAGACCGGCTGAACTTTTCCAGAAAGCTCTGTTTTTGTTCCTGATTTACAAAATTCGCAATTTATTCTGTTTTGACTGAATTTGTTACATTTGATAGCAAAGAAAGTTGTAACCTTGTCTGAATTGCCAGATCAATTTTCAGTTGTAGGGAAAAACAAGTTCCATGTAGTGAGAAATCAGGTAGACCAACAAGAGAGGATGTAATACAAGATTTTCCTTATCGCATTAGGTGCAATTTGATTGCAGGACACTCTTTGTTAATAGGAGCTAAAATTTGTGCACCTACAGTGTGGAACGTAAGACATTGAAATGAAGGCATATAATTCATTTTGGTCAAATAGATTGATCAAAAATCAGCACACTGTGCATGAATATAGTTTGATATACAGCAATGATCATTTTGGTAAATTATAATTTCGTATCTGAACGTAAATTTAGCATCAAAATTACACCAAAACGATTCAATGGCTCATTACATTTGTCTCCACAGGGACATTTATGAATGGAGGAGCAAACACATGCCATGCCACCGACTTGAAAATCTAAGAGTGAAGACAGTCATCGTAGCCGAACCAAATTTCAAAATGAGGAAGGCAAGCAGGCAAGGGAAGAATGACTTTTCTCTATTTCTTTTTTGTTAATTTTGTGTAAATCTAGTGAAAACAAAACAAAACAAATAAAAAACACTTGTGTTGGGTGTCACATTAGCAATCTTAAATTTCCAATGTAAAATGTACAAGCTTTCCACCACAGGTTGTATTACTTTGGGATTACTTGAAGAAAATGCACCTATAGCCGAGTGATTCATTTTTGAAACAGCAAACGGAGGAATGGGAGTGTTGCTTTAATAATGATGATGATAATAATACTAATAATATATACCGAAATAATAAAATAAATGCATTAATTTCAATGCAGATTCTACAGATGTTTTAAAGAAAGATTAGTTTTTTAGGGTCCTGTCCAAGTCAATTGAGCAATGACGTGCTGTATGCTCAGCACAAGCTGGAAGAACAGCACTTGATTTTTTACTTGGGGACTCTGCAGTCTTCTGGACTCAATATCAAGTTCAGAAATTTTAGGGATTAAGCAATTTCTCCTATGTCCTTGCCCCAACCCCCACACACCAAGCCTTGTCATAACATAGGCTGCTACCACTCACAATCCTTTGAGCTATTTATAGCCATCATTAGCAGCTACACAGTCCCCCAGCCTGACCTTCACCACTTCCTTTGTCTGTCCCGCTGTTTTGCTCTATCTTTCCCCCTACCATCTACTGATCCCTACACCCCTCCCCAAATTCTGCATAAATACCAACCGTTTCATAACTTGAGGTTGGTTGGCTCGCCAAGCTGGTTTTTTTGTTTCGCAGACATCTCGTTACCATGCTGGGTAACATCCTCTGTACAGCCTATGGTGAAGCTTTGGCGTGTTTTCCCGCCAGGTTTTTAAACTCTGGCGGTCCGTTGAGGTGGATTGCCTCACTTCCGGTTTTCCTTCTTATTGGAATGTATATGGGGTTGAGTTCAATATGTTTATTAATAGCATGCTTCGTGGAGTGCCAGGCTTCTAGGAATTTTCGTGCTTGTCTCTGCCTAGCTTGTCCCAGGATTTCGATTTTGTCCTAGCCGAAATGGTGATACTCCTTGTCCATGTGGATTGAGATCAGTGAATACTGGTCGTTTCATAACTTGCATTAGTTATGAAGAAGTGTCACTGGACCTAAAATGTTAACTCTGCTTTCTTTCTACAGCTACTCCCAGACCCGTTGCGTTTTTTCCAGGAATTTCTGCTTTAGCGACTTGCTGTGGGTTTACATTTTCACAAAGTCATGTTTATGCAATTGTTTGACTTTCAAGTCATTCTGTGTTATCCCTTCCCAATTTATTTCCATGTATAATGCTGCTCCACATCACTGTTCATTGAACCGAAGCTGCTCCCTTTGCTTGCTTCTCTTCGTTGATTCAGAGGCAAAAGGGCGTTCCGGCTCATGGGAAGTACAGATTCTGGCTGAGGATAATTCTACTGTTTTCATTAATGTCTCGCTGGAACTACACACAAACAGACAGACAGACAGACAGACAGACACACACACACAAAACAGCGATGCCTGATCTACTTTTATGTTTTGTCCAAGGTGATTCTTATTAACTGATGTAGGCATAATCTAATCAAAGACCCTTCCAGTCTCAAGAATTTTTCCGTTATGTTACGAAACGACTCTTGTATACAGTGAAATACCGCAGCTAGATTCAATTTGTGTCTTTTGTCAACGACCTTGCTGTTTCGCGTTTACTCAATTGAATTGCCAATGACTGGTAGCCGGAATGAGTGAGCAGAATCCCTTGCCTATGATTAGCGTAATGACCTAGCACATTGTGTGACTTAACGTTAATCTTGAGTTTTCCGTGGCTAAACGCAACTGCCGATGTACCATGGTAGCATTGTCAACGTTGTCACTGAGCAGCATTAGCAGGGATTGGGAGCTGACATGAACAAAATCATATGAAACGAGGTACTGCAAACAAAGAACTGGAAGCTTGGAAAACACATAGCAAGCTGACCCATAGAGCCAACTTGCTTCCTGTATCTTACAGCTTTGAGTATGAAAATGTTTGGAGATGAAAGCTAAATCCTATTGAGAGAGGATTCTGGACTACGGCTTTAGATTATTGTCCATATTGATTTTGCTCCTGAATAAAGTGAAAGCTTTTCACCTGAGCAAAACCAGAAAATGCATCCTTGTTGGAGATGCGCTAATGCAATTAGAAACAAGTTAACCGATCTTGGAGGAATAGTGGAAAACAATAACATATTAGTGAGCAAAATGACATTGCACAGCAGGTGAGATAGTACGAACTGCCGATGCTGGAGTCTGAGATAACAAGGTGTGGATCTGGAGGAACACAGCAGGCCAGGCAACATCAGAGGGGCAGGAAAGCTGACGTTTTGGGTCTGGGACCTCCTTCAGAACAATATTTTTTTTCTGAAGAAGAGTCCAGACCCGAAACGTCAGCTTTCCTGCTCCTCCCATGCTGCCTGGCCTGCTTTGTTCCTCCAGCTCCACACCTTGTTATTGCACAACAGGTTGCGAGCTACAGAAGCCATCGGTGTACAAAAATACCAGGAATATTGCTCAGTTAATAGCATGTAGAAATGAATTAAGACATCAATTAACTTTACACACAGAGAATTAAGTAGGAATATGGTATCAACTACCAAATAGTAGTATTTCTTTGCGATGATAAGATAGAGAAAACAAATCTAAGACTAAGCTAACAATGAAAATATTGGAAATGAATACAAATCGAAAACTCTATGGATATCAGCAATACTAGTTGCATAATACATTTGTGAACTTAGCGAAATATCGCAAGTTATTAGGGATGTAAAAGTGAACTTGTTCTCCTGGTTCAAAGGCTTCAAAGAAAAGTAGCATAATTAGCTTTGAAATGAAAATGAATTTAGGATACTGGGAAAAATAATACATAGGAGAGTGGAAATAGGTCACCTCGCCTTCAGGAGAACTAACATAAACACAAAGAGCCATAATTCTAATTGCTTGATAACAGTTGGCCTGATGTTCTCTGCTTACCTGACTCCTTTTGTTGTAGAAGTGATTCTGCAAGAGGCAATGTAGAAAACTATAAAAAAGGTGTCTCGCCTCACTCTAAACAACTTTAACCTGAGCAATGAACTCACATTTTCATTTAACAATACGTAATCTGTTTAAATCTCCTGAACTGCCACAGGTTTTGCTTCACGCATATTTATGCCTTGTTCTTCGCCTGGAAATTTTTTTTTTAACTTGATAAGCGAGGTAGCAGGATATGAATGGGCAGGCAATTGCCTTCTACGTTTGAAGGGAAGATGCAATGGCGTGCGAGGAAGTGTTTGGAGTGATGGATTCATGTCAAGGGATTTGTTTTGCATGATTAATGTTGAAATACATTTCATTCGCCGCAAGCAAGCAAATCAAATTTGCATATTTTTAGCATACTTCACTTCGCTATCTCCTCTGCTTACCTATTTCCCGAAGAGATTCCCTTAGTTTATAAAGTTCTGCAAAGTAGAACAAAGATCGTTGCAGTAGGACATAATGACATAGAATCCTTGCTTTTAATATGTCATTTAATTTGACATTGCTTCCATTATGTCGAGAGAATTGGAAGTAAAATAGAAAGATGAAATGCTGCACGGAAATTAAGGTGTATTTGTCAAACCTAAGCTGAACTGGCAAGATTCTTGTTTCACTTTAACAATACCAGTCTTGTCAATGTATAAACAGTAAGGAATGTACTTCATTACTTTTAGGGAGAGGATTAGAGGAATAATACAAGTATATTTTTTCAGTCTGATATACGCATATG
Organism: Ginglymostoma cirratum; assembly: GCA_024137785.1. Taxonomy (NCBI): domain Eukaryota; kingdom Metazoa; phylum Chordata; class Chondrichthyes; order Orectolobiformes; family Ginglymostomatidae; genus Ginglymostoma; species Ginglymostoma cirratum. The sequence goes on along the minus strand of JAHRHZ010000141.1, from coordinate 2,390,153 downwards.
GTAAGGAAGAAATATTTAAATTAATTAATGATGTAAAGTCCTTTAACTTTACGACGCAGAATGACGCTAGTCGAGCAGTACTGTATAAAATCATTTGAAAAGAAACATCCCGTTATTTGCTTTTTGCTTACAGGCAAGAAATGTTCTACCCTTTCAGAAATATATAGGATTGGAGGAAGATCTGTGGATGATATTTGTATGGAGCATGAAATACCGATTTTGGCCAGCTATCGCACGCATAGTCAGTATCTGTTGTTAACCTTATTTAACAATAAACATAACGACAGTGGAATACTATTATTAAATTTACTTGAAATTTCCTTGCAGAAGGCGTCTCCAGATAGACACACTTACCACAGTAGAAATAAACTAATAGCATGACCCATGATACTTTCGATAATGATGTTACATTTGTGTTTGATATTTTTATATCTTCGCTGGTTATCCTGATATCAATGAAATATTAACCTTAGCTTTCAACAAAAATCCATCCTATTTGGAAATGTATCTACTGGGTTTACTCTGAATGTTATGTTCTTGCAGGGGAATCATCCTAACTTGCCAGCTGCCTCCTCCAACTGTTCTTTATCCCTCCTACTGCTTAATGAAAGTTCTTTGTAAACAGAGCTCAGCGCTCAATTCCCTCGTACATCGCGTTGACAAGGTTTTAGCAAACAATGGCATCATAGGCCTAAAGTATTGATCTAATGTTTGCAGTTTAACAACAATACTGAAACAAAAGTAGCTTGGAAGAAGATAGATTTAGTTCTTAGGCTTCAAGGGATCAATGTGATGGGGCAAAAGTTGAAACAGGTATTGTGTAAGAAGTTCTGCTAAAATCACTCTGATCGGTTCTGTAGGCTAGAAAGATAGAATGGGATACCCCTCCTCTATTTTCCCACATTTATCTCAGTTTTTAAGTATGACAGGTCAACACAAATATGCGGATTGCTAACATGTATATTGGAGAAATAATTGAAATATTTTTCAAACATGGAAATATTAAAATACAAGGGAAAAATAACTTGTATTATCTTACACTTTAAACGTTTCCCAAGTCTTCAGAAACTTTCACAACAATTGAAATGTTACCGACAATAAAATACAATATGAGAGTAACCTTTTCTAAAGAAGGGTCTCGCCCCGAAATGTCAATTTTTCTGCTCCTCTGTTGCTGCCTGGTCTACTGTGTTCCTTTAGCGCCACCTTATATTATCTCTGACCCCCGCATCTGCAATTCTTACTATCTCACAATTTGAGGATAATTCTTTTTCACAAGGTAATGTGATGATAAAATGATACCAGAAGGAGTCGTTCTATGCATTTACTGCTGTCAGATTTGCAGAAAATGTTGACAAGAGATACTGAAAATGAATCGCCTGCTTTTTTCATGTAATATAACTTAGTAAACTTGTACATGATCCTTAGATGCTAGGCAGGATCTTGGTCTCGCATTTCAGATGATAGATGCCGTAATCCACTACAAGTGGAAAAGTAGATTGAGAAGGAGTCTTCCAAAGGTAATTCTGATTTAAATGAAGAAGGAAATGTGAGAAGACAATAGTTATATCGTGCCAATGGCAAAGAGAACAAATCACGTTCCTTATTCATATTTCGACGTTTGGTTTACCTGAGCCCTTTGGAGGAAATTCCTCATCTATGAGCAAGAAATGTTTTCAATTGAGAAGGAAGCTTCAGAACGGATAGCAGACTAATATACTTAAAAGATTAAAGCGTCAAATCTAGAAGTTATGTATAAATCACATAAATGAGCGTATGCATTCATAAATGAATCAAACAGTCCATGGACGAAATAGTGTACTGAGACGCTTTGTAATAATATGAGAGAACAGATGTGTTTTCGCCTTAACATCTCAACAAGAAGACAAGACTACCATTATTGCAAATCACCATTGGGAAACCAATGATCAATGTCAACCTAAATTCTCATTGACAGAGAAAAAAAAATGGCTTGCTGCAATGCTTTGGTATTTGAAGTGGAATAAATAAGGTCTATGGTTTTTGAATTAACTCTTAGTTGCAGCAAATAGCAAGTCATGACTGGTTTTCCAAAGGGGTTGTTGTCGACAGAACACTATCTACCGCTACTACATGTCTGAATCTAATGTGCAGATCTCCATTCTAAAGGCGTGGAGCTATTGGATAACATTGCCTTTCACAACATATTGCAGAGAAAAATGTGGAAATTATAATTTCCTTTTGTCAACATTGTTTGTTATAATTAATGGACTGTGCTCAGACGACAGAAAAGGGTGAATCTTTGAATCTTTGTAAAGCTGCTTGAAATATACAAAGTATTGTTAGCAGTGAACAGAATTGATGTTAATAAGCTGCTTCTCTGACAGAAATATCTGGATTCACGATACAGAATCTCAGGGTTAATTTTGGTATTCAATCAGGGGATGAGGGCATCATTGGCAGGGCGGCATTACTTGCCTATCCCTCATTGCTCTAGAGAATGGCTTGTTGAGCTGCAATCTTGAACTGCTACAATTAATTTATCACAGGTGCACGTACAGTTCCAATAAGGATGGAGTTATAGGATTTTTAACCCAATGAGCTTAAAGAATGGCGACTTATTTAGTTATAAATCAGGATGGTGACTGACTCGGAGGAGAGATTACAGACAGTGGTGTCCCCATACGTTTGTTCACCTTACCTTGTCCTTAGAAATGGTTTGAAAAATTCGGTCTGTGGAACTTGATAAATTTCTGCAGCACATCTTGCAGATTGCACATACTGAATGTTCTTGTAGTTGCTGTCATGCAGAAAAGTAGACAGTGCTGCATTACACTCTGGACTTGTATTTTGTTGATACTGGACAGAGGTTGATGATCAGAAGCTACGGATTGCATATCTTTTGACCTTCACTTGTTGACACAGTATAGATTATTTCTATAACAGAAACAGAAATTGCAGAAAAGCTCAGCAGGCCTGGCAGCATATGTTGGAAGAAATTAAAATTAACTTTACAGGTCCAATGAGCCTTGATCAGAACTGATTGTAGCTAGGATAATTTTAGTATATTTCTGAGGAAGGGGTGGGGGAGAGGGAAGGAGTAAACAACAGGTGGGGATGAAGCCCAAAGATAGAGAAAAACAGTTGAGCAGTGAAAGGAATGGTTAACTGTCAGCCTGGGAGAAATAATTGGTGCCAGTGGGGATCTTTAGTGAAACTCACAATGAATTGCTTGTGGAAGTAGATTAGGTCTGGTGCGAGGGTTTTGGTGGTAAGGAAATTGGTGGAAATGTTAAAGACCTAAAACTATTGATCTCAATACTGAGGCCAGAAGACAGAAAATCAACTGCAGTATTTTCCACTTACACTGAATTTTTCTGGAGCAAAGCAGCTTGGTACAGAGATGTTGGCCAGGGAACAAGGTGGTGTGCTGAAATGGTCGGCAGCAAGAAGCTCAGTATCTTTTTTTTTTCTGAGAGAACATAAGTTCTACGAAGAGGTTGCTCAGTCTGCACTTCGTCATACAGGTTATCAACAGCGAATACAATAGACTAGATTGAATGAAATACGAGTAAATTTGTGTTTCACTTGATATTGAGAAAGGATCAAGTGAATGGGTAGATGTTATACCTTCTGCAGTTGCGAGGTAAAGTTGCTGTGGGGGTTGTCGGGAGGTGTTAGAAGTGGAGGAGGAGAGGCTCGAATTTTGTTCTCACGGGAGTGGAGGAGAATTTGTGTCTGGTGGTGGCATTTCGCTGGAGCTGGCAGAAAAGGCAGCTAATGGTCCTTTAGAAGTGGATGCTGGTGTGATAGTAGGTAAGAAGGAGGGAGGCCCTATCAGTCTTGTGGAAGGGAAAAGTGCGGGTGAGGGCCAAAGCACAGGACACAATTTGAATGAGTGCACCAAGGAATGCTCGGTTGACAAAGAAAGTGGATATTTGGAGATGTTTTGTCAATATTAACAAAGAGGGAGGAACTGGGAAAATGGAATAAGGTGTTTACAGGAAGCAGGGTGGGATTTGATGAATTTGTAGTGGATATTGGTGGCCGGACTATCCTCAGAAATGGAAACAGAGATGTCGAGCAAGGGAAAGGAGGAGTAAGAGATGGACATGGTGTCGGTCAGAATAGGGTGTAATTGGAAGGGAAGCAGATAAGTGTTGCCAATTCTGAACGAGAAAGGAAAACAGCACCAATGACGTCATCATTGTACTGCAGAAAGAGTGGTAGGGGCACGTGTAGGACGGGAACAAGGAATATTCCAAGTACACCACAAAGGGACAGGGGTAACTGAACCCGTATGGATAGATTGTCTTCTGTTTGAGATAGTCGTTGCCTGGCACTGTCGGTTCAATGCTGTCCAAGCCTTATTACATTTGCACATGGACAACTTCCTCATCCGATACACATGATACAGAACATTGAGCGATCAGCGCTCATCCCCACTTCTGAAGTTTTGATTAAGGGACCATCATTGACAAAGTGTTTGAAAATGCTTAGGACGTCACCTGAGGAACTCCTGCAAGGGTGTTCTGGAGCTGATACAGGTGATATCCAGAATCATAACCACGTCTATTTTTTGTAATTTTGACTCAGAACAACGTATTAGTGATCAAATATTTCAGAATGAGACGAAAAGAAATATTTTAATATTTTACTGCAAAATATCAGTATCTTAGGTTTTCCCTACCTGAGCGTTTGGTGGACAATTGGTTTGTGCTACAGCATGACGCCAACAGCACAGATTTCCGTCCTCCCTACCTCCCTGTCTACACTCACCTTTACTGGCTCCATCTCCGCCTCTTTGGCTGGTCTGTCTCCTCTCCACCTATCTTCTCCTCTGTCCATCTTCTATCCACCTCCCCCTCTCTCTCTATTTATTTCAGAACCCCCTTCCCCTCCCCCATTTCTGAAGAAGGGTCTAGGCCCGAAACGTCAAGCTTTCCTGCTCCTCTGATGCTGCCTGGCCTGCTGTGTTCATTCAGCTCTACACCTTGTTATCTCACCTTCAATTCTCCTATTGTCTGAGGTCACCATGAAGATTCTGCCTCCTCAAACTCTTCCCTTGTTTATAGTGTGATGGTCCTCAGTTAAGGTGCTACCAGTCGTCTCTCTTAAATGAGTGTTTGGGCCTATGGTCCGTTAGGCCTATGGTCCATTGGGCCTACGGCGACTCTATGCTATCTCCTAATCTGTAACATGATATATTCAAAGTTGAGAATTACATCTTCTTGTAGAAATTTTTGAATTTGGAGCATATGCAGAGTCAAAGGAAAACTTGAAATTATTTGAAAAACAATTGTAATGTCATTGAATTTTCGTAAATTTTTGTGCAACTTTTGGCTTGCTTTTCATCGTGTGTTTCTTTTAGATGATATGTCTCAGCTTGATTGCAAAAAGAACTGGCATGATGCAGACCTCGATTCCTTTCCCATCTTTAAACCTGTCATTTCCATTAAGTTTGGCCACAAGCACAGCTCATGTCCCCTAAAAAATAGTTTGTTACCGGCTAATGACTAATGTTTGATTGATTTATCAAATGAAGGGTAGAAGTCTCTAGTTATTAATTTCAGGGACATGTCATTTTTTCTTGAATGCAGTCATGGTAAAGGGAAATAATGGGGTGAGAATGTTCTCTCATTGAGCACTCAGACACGATAACGTCTTTGTACTGATTGAAGCATTTCTACAGAATTCAAAGGATCAAATGTATCTCTTTCAATGTCTTTGTAACTAAATGTGATTAAACTGTTAGCTTTACCTCCAGGATATGGTATACAAAGAAACTTATATTTTTTCAAAATTATGAACCACTTTGATACAACTGAAATAATTGTTAATTAAATTTGTTTGTGACATATCTTCCGTAAACAAACGTTATCTGTGAATTTAAAAAATCGGTCCAAGGATCTATCCATCGTCAATGGTGACACAAATGCAATTTGAAGATTTAGAATAATTCACCTTCAATTTTCTTTTTTGATTTCCCCTCTGCGAACAAAACATCATCATTAAACAGTAAAATACGTTACTATAACCATCAAAGTAAAAAAAAACATACTGTACCATAAATCTATCAGAATCTACCACGATCTTTTGGAATGTCAATTACTTCAGCTGTTACATTGGACACAGGGTGTAGATATTGTCAACGTTAATCAATTTTGCTTTTAATTCCGTTGTTTTCACACTTTCCACAAGTGTCCTTTTGACTCTTTTATGTTCCTCCTTGAGCTGTGCCTTTGTATTAGTGAGGATAGGCTGTCCACAAATATCCACGAGCGACTCACAGACTCCCAGGTTGCCAAGAGTACACTGTATTACAACACTTCCTTTAAAGAATTCAGTACATTCTTCGACTTTTACCACCACTATTACTTCTTTTCCAATAATGTCAAACTCCACTCGGCTACCTCAACCCTGACCTAATCTTTGATCAAGTGAGGAGTGCCATCCCTCCTTTCTCACTCCTATGTTCCTGCGGCCTTGAGATGCGCACCTTCTCTGTCCCATACTTCTGACCACGACGTCCTGTCCTTCCCAAAGAAAGTTATCGGGCTCTCCTTGTCCTCACTTTTCACTCCAACATTTTCCATGTTTAAAAGACTATCTGGTGCCATTTCCATCGCCTACAGGAGCATACTACCAAAAGACACATTTTCACCTCTCCTCAATTGTCACAATTCTGTAGGTACTGTTTGCTGGGTGCACCCTGGTCCAGCTTGATATCACTGCTAAGACTTGGGCGCTGTCCTTGGCCTCCTTACGTGAAATCACAGAAGACGTAATGCTTGCTGATGCACCTCCTCCCTTCTCACTATCCAAGCACAAGTTGGCCTTCTAGCCTTTTATGTTCCTTATTTCAATCCACTTTACTGTAGACTGTGTTTTGGTATTATGAAATAATTATACTCTGACCTTACAACTGACACTGACTTTCCAGTTATTTCCACTTAATGATGCTACCATTCTCTCCTGCAAACATTTTCAACACAGGCAAGCTATCGTGTTCCAATATGGTCTAACAGAAATTAAAGGAGCAACATCTCATTTTCTTCGTAGGCACTTTATTACTAACCAGACTCAGGTTGGTAACTTTATAATGTGACCTGTGCAACATTGATTTATCTTAAACTATTCAACCTCAGCCCCTCCCCTAACCACACCACTCATCACTCGCAATATATTCACCACTCACAGTCCTGTTTGTGTCTTTTTGTTTTTACACTCAGAGAGATGCTTAATTTTCTTATTTTCATTTCTTCATTAATAAAAGTTTTTACATCTACAGCTCCCCTTTACCACCATTAACAACCACTTTTCCTTTCTCGCTGAAAACTCTTACTACTGTTCCTCTTGCTCTTCCTCGCCCATTTACAATTAGAAATAAAGAAAAATCCTGACCATACATTTTTGATAAAGGGACCATTAAATCGCTCCCTTCGCCCCCATCCTCCCACCATCTCCTCCCAGTCCTGCTGACTATGTCTAGAATTTTCTGTTTTCGTTTTCAAAGAAAGAAGGTAAATCGAAATCTCAGCAGGCAAATAAGTTTAGTGGCTTGGCGGCTGGAACATGTCAGATGTTTTGAATGCTGCTGTTAATTACTTCCTTTCTTATTCTACAGAATCTCTCTACCCATGACACATAATCACAGAAATGTGGGTTTGGTCCACATTTGTCTGACTAGATGCAACTGTAACAATACCCAAGACGTTGCACCGGCGACGTTGCATTGTTTGAGAATAAGCATCCCACTCAGTGACAGATTTATGCTCTGAGTTAGAGAAAAAAAAATCTTTGCGCATGGTATATTGAAATCAAATAACGTTAAAGCAAGTGGGACAAGACATAATATGGGCGTATCATAAACAAGTTCAACCGGGTGGTCTTAGTAAATTGATCTGCCATAATGCACTATATGCCATTATACTTTAGGAGGAGTGGATAATACCGCTATAATTTCAGGTTTACCATAATACAATAGCCACTGTTGATACATTAAAGAGTGCTATGCATTCATGGGTGCACATGTCTCCTGGAAACCGGCTGTTTGCGGTCCAGTCTTGCAACGAATAATCCATAACTTAATGTAGAACTAATTAGTAGCATATTCAGATGGGTTACTATTAGCAATAAAAACATTCTACGATTTGATTGTCCAATCTTTAGGATTTTCAATACAGGTGAAACAAAATCAAGCATGATCTGATCAGTAGAATTGAAAGTTAGTGTTCGTGTTTCCTGATTGATGATTCAAAATGCTACAGCTTGCTAATTTAATATTTTGTTTTTCCTTAGATGCAGCATATGGATTGCATACGATATTTTACCTTTTTCACGCAACTCATTTTCTGTAGACAGAATGAATTGAACAACAAATGTTGAAAAAAAATTACTTTTACTTAACAGTAAGAGAAAACGACTGTAAAGTGAGAAAATTAGAAAAGAACTAAATGCTCCTAAACTAGAGAAGAATTTTGATATTGCAAGTGGAAGGATAATGTGCAAGTCTTTATTCAAACCGAAACAATGAATAAACTTTCAATGGAAACAATAATTTATACATCAAGAAATATATTGGCCAGCCATTAGCCAGTTTACATTGGGCGATCAGAATTGGTTGGTTAATCCATGGCAACGGCGTAGACATCACTGAGTTGTGGTTAGCATATATTATTTAATTCACAATGATGCAATGTGTGTCATGACCTTCTTTCTGTTTGTATTAGAAAGCGCTCAATGTATGAATATGCAGAAGCAATATGAGATATAAACAAATTATATTGCTGGCTAGTATGTTAATCTTAAATTAGTAATTAGACTGAGCCAGCAGCTTTCTAAAACTTTTCAGTATTAATGAATAAAAATGTGTTTTTGAAACGCATTCAATAACGTTGAACGTCTACATTTAAATCCACACAGCATATGACGTTGGCAGACAGAGAAGAGGAAAGATTCCTGGTCAGTCAGGAAAAACAAACAAACAAAATTGGAGATATATATTTGGCAATAATTATTACCAAATGTGAATGAAGCCGGTGACTGAGAAGGCTGCCATTGTGACTTCAGCTGGATCCGGGACCAAGGCCATTGTACAGGGCTTGGTTTTCTTTATGGAAAGGCTGAAGACAAGGAATGGTTACCAGTAACTATGCTTTGCCATTTGTAAAGGACATGAATGTCAAGACTCTCGAAAAATCTACCTCTTCTACCTTCCTATCATGGAATCTGAAACAAAAAGACTTTTTCCTGAGTTCAATCTGTACTGAAACATAATAGTGCTGATTAACTCACAAGGTTTCAGGCGTTTGTTGCAATTGGTCACTGAAGTGGATATTTCAGATTCAGTCTCAAGTGCACCAAGGAATTGACCACAATAATTTGTGAAGCTATCAATTGGGCAAAGATGCTAATCATTCATCTAAGAAGAGCTTACAGAGTGACAATATTGGAAAATTCCCACACTGTACCATGCAAGGTAAGTGGGAGCTGTGGTTCAGTCTTTGTGTGTTCGATCAATGTTCTCAGTGGTACCGGTATTGTCTCAGCTCTAGTCCCCAAGAAACTGGCTCAGGTGACTGATAATGATGATTGCCTCAGCCACACAGACTTCACTTGATGAAGGACCAGCACCCGGAAAGCTTGTGAAACCGAAAGAGTGATCCAGGAATTTACTGTTAGGCTTCGGATTTGAAACTGAGACATATACCCATCAGTCTGTGATAAAGCTTAAGTGCTGATCTTTCCAAACGATGATTTCAAACAAATGTGGGTCAGCGAGTAGGTGACATCAAAGCTACTTGGAGTGTTAAAGGAAGTTTATATACACCATTGTGGTTCACGACAGTAGAAAGAAATGGAAATTAGAACACTTAATTACAGTCGAATCTAAGAAGAATAAGAATGCAAAAACAAAACCAAAAATCTTTTAGTTCAGTTCAAGGGAGACATTATTGAAGGCTGGTTCAATCTCATCTCTACTTGAACAGAATGTTATTCAGGACAGTGCAGGGCAGATTTTACCATAGTTCAAGATGCTATTTTGGATAATTTCGTGACTACCGGTCTTTACCTAGCATCACATCACAACTCCTCTTAGGCATCAAGGCACACAAGATGCAACACTTTAGAAATATCCGTGGTCCTTTGGAACTTCCCTCCCCTCAAATTCTCTCTGATTCCATACACTCCCCTAACCCCATCTCCTATCATGTATTTACTCTCCCTCTTGACCTTATGCTCTCTGATGCTGTATGTTCTGTACTCAGCAAAGGTCTCGGTTTTATCTTCCTGCATCCACATCTTAATGAATTGCGGGAACAACATAATGTTGAACTAGGCTTCCATCTTCTTCGCCTCCGTGTTCATTTCTTTGGACAAGAGCCCTTTCCCCGTCTAACCAACCTCTGCACTGAGCTCCAACACTCTCTTTACACCTGGACCCATCCCTCTGGCTTTTCACCTGCACTCGAGCTGTTCATCATCAACTGTCAGTGTGATATTGGTCACCTCAATTTCTCTGCCCCCCTCAACAAAAACAACCTATCTCACTCTGAACTGACTGCACTCCATGTGCTTAGATCTATGTTATTAAACCTGCCAATAAGGGTGGTGCTGTTGTCGTCTGGCGTATTGACATCTACATTGCAGAGGCTCAGCTCTAGCTCACACAAACCCCACCACCTCCACATCTTCCCCTGGACCATAGCCCCATCATGTACGTCAGGTCGTTGTATTAACTGTGGTGACTGGCCTTATTTCATCTGGTGATTTCGCTCCCCCACCCCAACCACAGACTGCCTCCAAACTGATAGTCCCCCAAACCTGCACCCCTGGCTTCTACCTCCTTCCCAAACTTCACAAACAAACTGCTTGGACATAACCATTCTTTTTGCTTGCTCATGCCCCACAGAATTCATTTTTTTCTACCTTGACTCTTTTTTCTCCCTGGTCTGGTCCCTGCTCATGTACACCCACAATTGCTCTAATGCTTTATGCTAGTTTCAGAAGATCCAGTTTGTGGAATCCAGCCACCTTCTCTGTACCATGGATGTGCAATTCCTTTAAACATCTATCCTCCTCCAGTGTAGTCTCAAGGCTCTCCCATTCTCCCAGGAACAAAAGCTTCAACTATTTCCATCCACCAGCAGCTTCCTCCACCTGGCCAAGCTCGTCCTCACCCTGAACAACTTTTCTTTTAAGACCTTCTATTTTCTTCAGGTCAGAGAGGTGGTCATGGTTATGCTCATGGACTCCACTTATCCCTGTCTCGTTGTACTTGAAATATTCATTGTTCCAGTCCTATCACGGCCTGAATCCACAACCCTCAATACATATCAATCAAATATATCAATCATACTATGAGTGCCGCCTTCCTCTCCTGTCTGGAATTGAGGAAGTTTGTCAAGTTTGCTTCCAACTTCCATTCCACTCTTATCTTCACCTTGTTCATCTCTGGCTCCTCCCTTCCCTTCCTCAACATCTCTGTTTCCAATTCTGTGGATAGACTGCCCACGAATATTCCTTTTTAAACCACTGGATCCTGCAATTACCTGGACTGTGCATCTGCACATCCCAATTGCTGTAAAGACTCTATTTCATTCTTTCATTTCTTCTGTCTCCATCACATTTGTTCTGATGATGTTAACTTCGACAAGGGATCCTCCAAAACGTCCACCTTCTTTCTCAACTGAAGATTCTCCAGCACTGTTGCTGACAGGGCCCTCCGGCGGGTCCAACCCATCTTCCACAATTTAACCTTTACTCCCTTCCCCCGTCCCTCACGCAACAGTGTTAAGATCCCCCTCGTCCTCACCAACCATCTGAGCAGCATCCGGAGGGTGAGTGGCCACCATTCCCACCACCTACAGTGAGATGATACCACCAGACACTTTGCAAGCTCAGAAAATGTAACACCTGTCCATTCACTTCCTCCTTCCTCTACATCAAGGTGAAGCAGTGTTTAACATGAACATCACAGAATTTAGTGTACTGCATTCACTGATCACAGTGTGGTCTCCTCTATATTGGGGAAACGAAGCAGAGACTGAGTGAATGCTTCGCAGAACACTTGCTTCTGTTCACAAAAGAGAAAACCTTCCAGTAGCCTGCCACTTCCAAATAAAACTTTTTTCCCTGGTCAACATCTCTGCCTTGTGTTTGCTAGAGTGCTCCAGAACAGCTCAGCATAAGCTGGAAGAGCAGCACATCATATTCCACCTGGGGACCCTACAGCCTTCCAGACTCAATATCGAGTTCAATGACTTCAGGCCTTTTTATTCCATAGTGTGTTATTACACACCACCCATTTTTAAGCACTAGCAGTCCCCATTAATAGCTATTCACACTCCTATCCAGATCGTTATCCACCCTTGAAAGACAAGAAAAAAGATAGATGCTGGAATCCAAGGTAGAAAAGCAGCAGGCTGCAAAAACACAGCAAGGCAGGCAGCATGTGGAGGAAAGGAGAAGTCAACTTTTTGGGTATTACCCTTCTTCATGAATGTCCTTTTTTAAAATAAAAAGAGGCTCGTGGGGTGGAAAGTGAAGACAAGGGGGACCCTATCTTTATTGTGTTTGAAGGTGTGGTTTAGAGTTGTGGAGCAAGGAATGGAGTAGGCACATTGTAAGGCTGTCGGATGACTGCAGGGGTGGGGGTTGTGAAGAATGTTTTTTGACAAAGGAGGATATCTGGGTTGCTTGTGAGTGGAACAGCTCCTCGTCACAGCAGATGTGATGGAGACCGACGAGTTGGGAAAACAAGCTGGAGTTTGCCTGCCCAACTGCTCTTCTCTCTCTTTAGGGTCTATTCTCACTTACTGTCTACTTCTTACCCTCTAAGCCCATCCTATCTTCTTCATATAAACCACTACTTACCTAGCGAACATTAGTTCGACGAAGGTCAGTCGAACCAAAACATTAACTCTGATTTCTCTGCACAGATGCTGGCAGACCTGTTGAGCTTTTCCGGCAATTTGTATTTTTTTTCTTTACTTAGAACTTTGTTGATTATTAAGAGACTGATCCTGTCTAAGATCTCAGTGTGTGAATAGTCCAATGAAGAAAGGATTTTTCAGCTCAGAGAATGAAAACTAAGAAGAAACAGGCTAAGTGAAAATAGTGTCCTCCAGATGCTGCCTGACTTGCGGTGTTCTTTCAGCCGGCTGCTTGTCTACATTGGATTCCAGCATCTGCAGTTTTTCTTTTGTCTTTAAAGCGTGGATAACGATCTGGATAGGAGGGTGAATAGCTATTTTTGGGGACTGCTAGTATGTAAAAATGGGTGGTGTAACAGACTATGTGGTAAAGAATGAAAATATATCTGGATTTTCTTTCACAGTTCAAGGACACAGGTCTGGGGAAGAGTCGGGGCTTTGTTTTGCTGTGAAACAGGAAATCTTTCAATCTGTATAGAGTTCAGATAGGTTTGATTGTTTTTCTACGTTGTTTGAACTTGCAGAATCTTTTGGCTTTATTCTCTTAGTAAGATAGCACGATTTCAAGTTTCTTTCAGATGAAGCATAATTGTACTATTCCTAATTGAATGATAATTTTAAAAAAAGTGCTGAGTCTGGATCGTTACAGTTATCGGGGACTTTATGGCAGGGCATTCTCTCAAAGGTGCAAAAATGAAAAAAAATCCATTAACTGTTGATTTGATTATGCACTGTTTAGGAAATTCAACAAATCACCGGAAAATATTGTCCCACCAAGTTCAACCCATTAACAAGTAATTAAAAAGAAAGTACTTGCCACAGAATTGACAAATAAAGCAGCAGAAATATAGTTGGAAATTTTGTCCGATTTGCAAGAATTGTATCTAGTTGAATCCCTGTTGCCATCGCGTAGCTGTCTATCATTAACAGAGACGGGAGTGGGCTTCAGGAAAGCACATTTTTTTATATGACAGCTGATATTAGATGCCTTGGCCGCCATTACTGAGAGTAATTTTGGCTGAAAATTAACTGGTTAGCTGTGCTGTTAGGACATAGATCTGGTTGCACGAAATGTTACTGCAGTGCACTTGTGGTACCTTTATCTCTGAGCCTGGAGGGAAGGGTTGATGACTTTCGCTTCTGAGGTGTTAAGTAGAAGCTCGAATATGAACATATTTTTCAGGAAATATCTCGAAATCATTTTCGATAATTACCCTCGATATATTGGCTTCTAGACCACTTACATGATCGTATAAGAGTAACAGTTTCTAGACATACAATTCTTCCAAATTCTAGTACACTTCTAATGAGCTTCAAATAGTCTTTGAAATTCCTATAGTTTCAACTCTTCGTCTTTCGAATCCTGTCTTGATCATGGCTTCCCTCTCTGTATTAAAGATATGTTCAAAAATAAAACAGTATGCCCACGCTTTCATTGTCACAATATTTTATTACGATACATGTCTCAAGTACGATTTAGCTGGACTCTCATGCAGTGAGTGGGAAATCTTATTTTAGTACTACTAAAGAAATATAGATGCTATTTAGGAAAGTCCTGCTCACCTAACTCTTGTACTCTCTTCTTCAAGGCCGTTATTTCTGTGTTTGTTTTAATAAAAAGAAAAGAAGTTTAGCTGTTATATTTATCGATATTGCAAGGTTTTCATCTCATTTATTTTTCAGCATCAGTAATCCAACTCTGTGATGAACACAACTTTGAATTAAATCTGTTTCTGCAGCCTTTGCAAAAAGAACCCCAGGAAGTCTGATACAGCGATATGGAAGCAGAATTCCGGATGTTCAAAGACCTAAGCAATCAAACATATCCCTGCGCTGCTCTGAGATATGTTTCTATTCAAGTATTTATCCCGTTACTTTTTAACATTTCAAATTCTGTATCAAATTCAGAGCTAGACATGAATGTGACTGAAAGAAAAACGTTGTGGTTTATGACAATAATAGGTGGCCTGATACTTTACAAGAACTAGCAGAAAGCCGAAATCTTGTTACCCGAATTATCAAGAAACAACGAAGTTTATAAGAAAAAATACTTGTCGTTGAAATTCTTTTCTGGGAAAAAAAAACTACCGTGTTGCACTAGAGAAGAAAACAACCAGCCAGATTTGCGACAGAATGGGCAAATCTCCCAGAGTTCACACATAATCCCGAAAAAAAACTGTGAAGTTATGCAAAACATGCCAGATTAGAAAGCCACACAGAACACAAAGAGTCACTGAGCACTCAACTTTTTACCAAACACAAATAATCCAAATTTGCAGGAGATTGATTGATTATTCACAGCAACTAATATCACCAAGTTACGGATCATTGTCCAAACTTTTCAATCTGTAGGTAATTTCAGGGTACCTTAAGGGCCTTTATAGTGTACACAATGAGTGAAATGTTGAGGATTCTTGGTGTAACTGAGCAGATTATATCACATTAAGGGGCACACTGTCTTAATCGACATTTTATTTGATATGTCATAAGTCAGGGTACATGTGTGCAAAAGTCTCCTGGCGTCACCAGGCGAACAATTTGTGTCATTAAAGTATTAATTGTGGAGTAGAGATAAATAAACTTAAGAATTCTAAATTACCATGCAGAATTTCATGGATATGGTATGCATTGTCTTCCTACTGCCATTGGAAGTCAGGATTCGGGGGAATGTTCAGAGAATATTGACAAACCATCATTGGCCAAAAGGAAAACAGAAATGGAAAAGTGAAACAAAAATCTGGAAAGTATGGAATATCACTGGACTAAAGATAATGTAACAACAACGAATGCGGCATTTTGCTCAGTTTGCAAGAATTTGATTAACTTATTGCATACTGCTATGGTATAGTGGCCTATAATTATCAGAGAGAAGAATGGACCGTAGGAAGCCAAATTGGTTTTATGACAACTGATGTTAGATGCCTGGCTGCCATTATTGAGAATAGTTTTCTTGGAAAAAAAACTCTACAAGTGCACCAATATACTTGGGATGCAAATACTATCAAGGGAATTCTTCATCCTTCATCCTTCAGAAAAAAAGTTAACTTGCATGGCAAGACGTGAGGCAATGACATTTCAACAACAAAAAGAGTGATATTGAAGAGTAACATAATACAACTCATCTAATTTACATATATCAGGTAAAATATGAATTGCATTGACCATACTAACGTCTAATTAATTAGAAAAATTGAGTAAGACCACAGTTAAAAAAATTCGGAGCTAAATGAAAGCATAAGAAAGCATAAAGCATCAGAGCTGAGACAAAGTATAAGGAAGAAAAAGATACATCACCGGGTAAAATATAGGGGCAGTGATGGTCTAATAATATTATTGCTCAACACTTAATCCAGAAACCCAAATAACGTTTAGAGGACCTAGTTCGAATCGCACCTTGGCACATTGTGGAATTTGAAGACAATAAAAATCTAGAATGAAAGTCTAATGATGACAATGTATCCATTGCTGGTTGTATATTGATGATTCACGAATGTCCTTTAGGGAAGGAAACTGCCATCCTTACCTGGCCTGGCCTGCAGGTGACTCCAGAACCACAGCATTGTTGTTGGTTCTTGACCACCTTCTGGGTTAATAAAGATGTGCAACTAATAATGGCCTGGATAGTGATGCTTGTATCCCGTGAACAAATAATAGTAAGAAAAAGTTAAGATCTATGAAATGATATACTGGTATAATTAAGGGATTAAATGAGATTAATACACCAATGACAACTTCTGTAACGAACACAACAGGAATAGCTGGAGTAACTCAATAGGTCTGATAGAGTCTGTGAAGTTGGAAAAGGGATAAACGTTTCAAGTCCTGCCTGACTCTTCAGGACTGCTTGCAGCTAGGAAGAAGTGTTATCTACGATGACAGGCATAGGGAGGGGAGGTGGGAATGTGAAAAAGATTGAGCAAAGGTAAGAGATGGAATTCAGAAAGTACGAATATAAGCAGCAGGCAGGCGAAAGGCATTCTTGGCATTCAGCCAGGTATGACTATATAGTTGGTGGTGATGGGTGCAATGAATAGTTGAAAATGTGTTGGCTGTGCTGAAACCAGCAAATTCCGCGACGGTATCCAAGGTTGCAGCAGTAGATAATTGAGATGGCAAGAGGTCTTCGTGTCTTGAAAATTCTTAAAATCGGTTCTGAGTCCTGAATGCTGTGAGCCACTTAAGACAAATGTGATGTGTTGTTCCTCCAACTTGCACAATATTAATCTCATTCATATGCAATTGTCAACCATTGCACTCTTTACATATATTTACGTCGATGGTATGAATGCTGACATTTGCAGTAGAAGGAGGATGGTGTCACATCTATTTCAGAGGCTGTTCGAACTGTTTCCGATATGTCATATGTCATTTCTGAAGAAGGATGTAAAGTAATGTGTGTGTGTGTGTGTGTGTGTGTGTGTGTGTGTTCTGTGTCTATGTTTGTGGTTGTGCAATCATTACGTCGAAGTATTTGCAGCACGTTAGTGAAGGAAATGGAAGTGGATTCATTGGCCATAACATTGTAATTATGTTTAGATAAAGGTTAGCCAAACTTGCGGACGATAACATCATAGGTGGAAAGGCAAGGGGGGAGAACGACACAAATAATCTGCAGAGGTTTACAGCCAGATGAAGAGAATGGGTTAAAAAAAAACTTGAGAGGTTGAATGTTAGGTGGGAAAACGTCAATTTATGCATCATGGCAGTAGCAGAATTAAATAACATTTCAATGGTGCAATATTGCAGAAAGTCACAGAGAACGGGAATTTGCAAATACTTGTACATTGATGACACGCACACGCGCGCGCGCGCACACACACACACGCACAATCACACACACGCAGAAAAATGGAAGTTTGGTGGTTATTAGGAAAGGAGAACATAATGTTGGCCTTTATAAAAAAGAGAATGGAATATATAGATGGGGAGGTTTCGGTAAAACTTTAAAAGGCACCAGTCAGGCAATGCCGGAAGTTTCATAATGCTGACCCCAGCTGTGAAAGAGAAGTTGACTAATATGTGTCTGTATTCATTGACATTCAGAAGAATGAGAGGTAACCTCATTGAAGTGTGTAAAATTCTGAGGGGACTTTAAAGAGTAGATATAGCAAGGTTGATTCCCGTTGCACGTGGCATCGTTTCATAATAGGGGATGACAAATTTATGACAAAGACAAGAAGAGAATTATCTCCGAGTGTAATTGATCCCTGGAATTCTTTCGAACAGAGGGCTTTTGACGCTGGGTCACTATGTGTATTAGGATTTTTAATTAGAAAATGATTCAAAGGTTAGGGGAAAAATAAAGGAAAGAAAAATTTTACCTGAATAGATCAGCCAATATCTCATTGATATCCTTATGTTATGTGTCGAACTTTTTGTCTACGTCTTATGGTTTTGTAGATATATCATTGCTTCCAAATAATCATTGTAACATTTCACAATAATCGTGTTGCCCCCGTTTTCAAGGTCGGAAGTATTACTTCCCATTGGGGCAATATGGATTGTGTCTGTTTTGGATGTAAGCATCAAAGATCGGTGTGGGTGGATTGATGTGTCATGTCATGTCTGGTGGTGTAGAGGAAGAATGACAATAGTAGATTTTTGCACTGTTGATTCCTAAACAGTGCTCGAGGGAAGAAGCATGGTGAGCAGTCAGGGTAAATAGGGATCGGGATTATGTGGGCGCTGCACATTGAGATATTATAATGCAGCCATTGTCATTGGAGGCAGGATCTATATCTCAGTAGACTGTTTAATCAGAAATTAGTTAATCTTTTCAACACTTGAAAGGTCCCACACAATTAGTTAAGTGATTCAGACCTTTTTAAAATCTGTGACTCTAGTTACATTTTTTAAACGATGTTTACAGAAGTTAGTCAATGGCCCTGAGTTTAAAAAAAAAGACATCAACTTCCTGGATAGTTGTCATGGCGTCAGCTGGTCCAGCATTTTGACGGTCCCGACGAGAGCTCTGGAAACAGCTACCATGCAATTCCGAAATTCAGACCCACAATATATTATGATATCCATGTAAATTTTGATTAAGTAAGTACTCCAACATTTATTGGTCAATGGAAAAATTCAGTCAAATAACTTTCTTGAATGTTGATGAACACGCAAACAAGATTAATAAGCCTAATATTGCTGTTTGGATTGCATTAAAATCACAACAAAGTTTGCTAAAACAACGTATTACGGGCCTTTATCACCAAAACATACGCCTAGAATAAAACAAAATTGTGAAAATTGGCTGTTTGACATGGAACAGGCATTCTATAAGAATGTTTTGCTTAAACATATTGTTATTGTTTAATGTTATTAAACGTATTGTTATTGTTAACATATTTGGAGATGCTAACAATAATCGTAGGAGTGAAAATAAGTGTTCAGATGGTTGTTTGAGTGACAAATAAAATTGAATCAGAGAAGTGTGGCCAGAAACGTTTGTAAAATATTGTTGCGTTGCAGTCAAACTGTTGACTGAAACAGTGGAAGCAGCTTTCAGGAACTACCACGGGTCAGCACAGTGGTTCAATGGTTAATACTGGTGTCTCCCAGGGCTGCGTTAGTCTCTTGCCTTGATCAACCATCTGTGTGTAGTTCGCACATTCGCCCTGTCTCTGCATTCTCTAGGTGCTATGGTTTTCTCCCACGGTCCAAAGATGCAGAAATTAGGTCGATTGGCCATGCTGAATTACCCATAGTGTTCCCAGATGTGTAATTTAGGTGCATTAGCTATGGAGAGTGCGGGTGTAGGGGAATGTGTCTGGATGGGCTGCTCTTTGGACGCTTAGTGGTGACTTTTTGGGCCGAATAACCTGTTTCACTGTGGGGCTGTGTAATTCTATGACCAGAAAAGTACAATGGAAGTTTCCAGGTAACCCCACCAACTAGAGCATGCGTTATGACAATATCAACATCGCACTTGTTAGGCATTACAAAAAAGTTATGCTTTTATTTGTCACACTGAAGTCAAACAAAGGAAATGAAATGCATCAGTGCAAAATAGGCTATGCCTTACATTTCACTTTGCAATAAAATCGCCAAAGTGGAATTTATGCAGTGAGTATTCACAAAGTCTTCTCAGATCCACTAATGGTTATGTTACCTGCATCTTTTTCACGTAATTCCTCATCTGTAATACAAGCGAAAATAGATGTTAATGGTTATTTTGTAACTGATTACTAGATATTATTTAAACTTAATTGCCTCGAAGTGCACAGACGTGAAGCTTTTATCATCCAGGATAAAGAATTGTTTCCTGATCCATGTCGTGTCTGATAGAAAGAGTCGTAGAGTCACAGAGATGTACAACATGTAAACATATCCTTTGCCCCAGCCGACCAGATATCCTAAACTAATCTAGTCCCGTTTTCCAGCAATTTACCTGTACCACTTTAAAACCTATCCATTCATATGTCCGTCCAGATGACCTTTAAATGTTACAATTGCACTAGCCTTCATCACTTCATTTGACAGGTCATTCCAGACACGCACCACCCTCTACGTATAAACATTGCTTCTTAACTCTCTTTGAAATCTTTCTCCTCCCACGTTAACCTGTTCTATTTAGTTCTGGACTCCCCTCCCATGGGGAAAAGACGTTGATTAGTTACCCTATTCATGCCCTTCATGGTGTTATGAACGATTACAATGTCACCTCACAGCCTACGATGTTCCAGGGAAAAGAACCCGGTTTATTCAGCCTCTGTCGATAACTCCAATTCTCCAAACACGGCGACATCCTTGTAAATCATACCTGAACCCTTCCAAGATTAACAACATCTTTTCTACAGCAGGAAGACCAGAACTGAAATCAGTATTCCAAAAGTGGCCTTACCAATGTCCTGTACAGTCGCAACATGACCTGCTAACTCCTATATTCAATGCACTGACAAATAAAGGCAAGCTTACAATCGCCTTCTTCACTGCCCGATGTACTTGAGATTCCACTTTCAAGGAGCTGTGAAGCTGCACTTTGTTGGCAACAGTCTCCAGGACCTTACCATTAAGTGTATCAGTTCTACCCTGATTTCCCAACCAAAATGTAACACTTCACATTTATCTAGATTAAACTCCATCTGCCACACGTCAGCCCATCAACTGATTTAATCAAAGTTCCATTGTACTCAGAGGTAACCTTTCGCTGCCCACTACAGAAGCAATTTTGGTGTCACCTGCAAATTTCTTAACTGCGCCTTCTATATTCACACCAAATTTTTTTATATAAATGACAATAAAAACACAGTGGACCCAGCACCGATCCCTGCAGCACACCGCTGCTTATAGGCTTCCAGTTCGTCTGGTAATTCTCCACCAATATACTCTGTCTCCTACCTTCTAGCCAATTTGGTATCCAAATGACTAGTTAACCTGCACTCTATTTGATGTAACATCGTTAGTCAGTCTACTATGCAGAACCTTGTCAAAAACCTTCGTGAAATCCATACAGGAAATGACTACCCCTCTGTCTTCGTGAATCCTCTTCGTCACTTCTTCAAAAAACTCAATCAAGTTAGTCACACGATTCCCCATGTACAAAGTCATGTTGACGCTTCCTGGTCAATTCTTGCCTTTCTAAATATACGTAAATCCTATCCTTCAGAATACTCTCCAGCACTTTCCCTCCACTAACATCGCGCTCACCGATCTATAGTTCCTTGGTATTTCCTTACAACCTTTCTTAAATAATGGCACCAAATTAGCCACCCTCCAGTCTTTTGGCTCCTCACCCATGGCTATCATTGATATTTACTTGCGGATGAATTGAACAGATATGTTGCATTTGTCTCCACTGCAAATGATACAAGCAAGATCCCAGAGGAAAAAAAAGTGTACATCTCGGGATGAAAGAAAGAGAGAAACCTTTTCTTTTTGTAAAAAAAAAACTTAAATAGATGCAGGCTAGCCTAACATTTGTTACCAATCCTTACCGGCCTAACTAAAAGCTAACAAGTCCTGATGGATTTCACGTTTGTATCTTAAAAGAATTGTCTGCTGAGATAATAGCTGTTTTAATAAGTTTTAGTTGTCCAAAATCCCACAAACCCGAGAAAGGCCAGATGTTAAAATAGCTGATTTGATTTCTCTGTTCAAGAAAGGACGGAGACAGTTAGCAAAATCTACAGGCCAGTTAGCTTGTTATTGGTCATAAGGAAGATATTGCAATTTGATATTAAATAGGTTATTTGAAAATCTTAATTCAATGCATTTTTGTGAATGTCCGAAAATTGGGAAATTCATTGCAGAAGAATCATAGAGTCCCAGAAACCCTACAGTCAGGAAAGAGTCCGCATTGATCCGACAAAGAGCATTTCACCGATATACAGCCTGCTACCTTTCCCCCCATAACCCTGCATTTACCCTAGATAATCCACCTATCCTGTGCATCTCTGGACACTATGGGGCAATTTGGCATTGCCAATGCACCCAACCTGTACATCTTTGGACTGTGGGAGGAAATCCAAGCAAACACGGGAAGTAAGATGGTTATGAGTTTTATGCAGTGCTCACAGAATTATGGGCGTTTTATGTCAAAGTGTTTCCATTACTTATAATTTGGAATGGATTTATAATTATCATGCCCCCGTTACAGCTACCACAGATTGTTTACAGTTTCCGTCATTTAAAGACATTTAAATTTTAACGTATCATGAGGTCCTTCCTTGTGCCATATGCTTCACATGAAATTCAAGTTTGATATTTTACATGTGGGCCAATATGGGTTTCTGGTTTGCTTCAGAGATAGTAGGAACTGCAGATGGCTTCACAGTGCGTCCGAAACGTCAGCTTTCCTGCTCCTCTGATGCTGCTTGGCCTGCTGTGTTCATCCAGCTCTACACCTTGTCAACTCTGCTAGATTGCTTTGCTGGTTTGTAAGGAAGGAAGGAGACAAATTAGGTTAAATATACAAGTTGAACTCGTAGACATTTAATCACTGCTTTGAGTTCCTTAAATAATGCAAAAAATTTATTCGGTCTTAGCGTCTGTACATTATACCATTGGATGCGAAGTTTAGAAATTCCATCACTTTTTTTGGGTTTACTCAAGAATACATTGCACAGTATTTGATAATGTATTGGTGAACCACATAGCTCCTTAAGAAAATCTTTGATGAGCATGTTGCAAAAACGTTCAGGAAAGAATGTATCAGTTCCTTGAGCAGAAGGCATGGTCCTCAGATAGGGCCTTACAGTTTGCAATTTAAAAATGCGTCTTCTGCCCATTATGTAATAGACAAGACTCCATCAAACTCTGATAAAAATGTAGCCTAGACACGAACTTTCCCTTATTTTATAGGTAAGTATCAAGTTTTGTGTTCCAGACGCAATTCAATTGGCCAAGCTACTTGATGTTCAGCAAAACAAATGTTATTTGAACATTTTTTAAAAAAAGTACAGCAAAAGAAATAAGTATTTGGAATAATTTAACTCTCATGGAAAACTGAACAGAATAGTAGATACAGTAACTACTATTGATTGACAGTTCAAATGTAGTAACATCTCGTAAACACACCGTTGACAAAAAAAAAGGCAAATTCAGAAAATAGATTTTGCCTCGTATGCAATCCAGCAGCCTAGGAAGAAAATCTCCAGCTTTTAACTGTAATTGAGAATAGGAAAATAGCTTCCAATTCTTCAAGACCCCAGAAGCAACTGCCGAAATCTAAAAAAAAAAATCATGGATCTGTTAGAGCTTGACCACACCCATTCAGACTGCTGACATACTTCCAGCTTTTAAAAGTTAAACGCAAGACCTTAGAAGTGGTTTGCCACCTCATAAACTACTGAAACCTGTCCCACCACCTCTGTCCGAAAGAAACCAGGACAAAACACATCTCCTTTAAATTCACAGCATCGTCACACCTTGCCTTCCTAGGTTGTAGAGTTCTTCACATTTGGAAAAGGTATGGTGGCTTCATGCAATGTATCTTGTAGATTTTGAAGAAGAAGTATGATTATTAGAGATCTTGATGATTAAAATAATCACCAGCTTTGAGAGGAATTTACTTGTTTTGTCCTCAATGTCCGAATACTTCAAGCTTCTTAGGCAATGCCTTCTCAATAGTCACATCCAGTTTTTGATTCATGCAGAATTCCGTTATGCCATTGACGTTTTATGTGAAGAAAACAGCATTATTTGTTTCCGGTTGGAGACGGCCATAAATGTCATTTGCATATTAATAATGCTGCCTGCCACATTTCAATTCCATCCTGAATGGAACTCAGATCCTCTTGCCGGCAGAAAGAACAAAGCTTCTTTATTTGTGGAATTCCGAATAACAATCAACACCCCTACCGATAATTCTATGGCACAGAGATCTTTGATATTGAAGACTTCGACCAGACACTGACCTCCAGACGATCCCCTTTTAGACCCTAAGACTGAGAAGTCCCTCCTCTCAAACCATATCTATTTGCCTTTGTGCTAACCGCGAGGGAGATTCGTCCTTCCGTCCCACTCATTTCCAAATTTCTGTGGCTCGCCCTTGTCACACTGTCACATGCTGAATTCATGGCATGGTCATTCATTGCAGTGACAGTTCCGAAATAACGACTATTAGAGAAAATGGGCAATGAAAGTGAATCGTACATTAACAAGAATTGGGAAAGTGCTTTCTCACATGGAATGACACAAATAACAAAAAGCATTCGATACAATCCTGTTCTGAACTGAAGCACCAGTGATATCAACCAGTATTTTAACAGTGATCCGTATTATCTTTGCATTGCAATTATTTTCTGTTACTCACCATCAATTCTGAATTTTAGTTTTAATTCTAAAACATATAATAAATTTTTAGTGTTATTAACACTTACAGTCGTAACTGTAGTTATCGTTACATTGAAAGGGAAATACTTGACAAAATGAACAAAGTAAGAGGCGACTGAACTCTTGAGTACGTGTGAGCATTCAAACTGATGGTCATGATCTAATTGAATAGTGGAGTAGCTGAATAGATTGACCTGACAACCTATGGTTCTGTGTTGTCATGCTCCCACAATTCACTTTTTAAATAGATCATTACGTTCCTAATTTAAAACCGACAATGGTTTCAGGTTCAATTGATGTTTGCACAGTCCAGTGAAGGAGTAGGGCAATGGTAATGGCAGTTCGTAGAAGATTCCATACAAAATAAAACATAAAACAACTAAAGAAAGTATGTTGTACGAGAGCATGACCTTTTCTCCTTTTTAGCTCTTCTAAACCTCCAAAAGGCTGGAATTATTTTCCCAATGAGGAAAGCGTCCTTCTGTAATATTTCAATAATCTCCACAGTCATCAGATTATAATAAGGGCTTGTTATAGTGGGCATTAATGAATTCCCCTACAGCACGAAATGTCACTGAGCATGACAGAGGGTTTAGCAAATCTTAGCTTGCATTATCAAGAAAATAAAAGATACCAAGGCGACACGTTTGGGCAGTGATATTAGCGATGCTGCTGAGCCAGCATCAGTGGGTTTAACTCCCACTCCAGGAGTTAATGGCGAGACCAAGCAGACGCTACCAGTTTGCAAATTAGCTCCAACTGTAATGGCAAGTCGTAAGATCGTGGAGTCTCCTCGTCGCAAATCAGCAGATGGTAATGACAAACGACCCTGGCAATTTTTCATGAATTGAGATGGAGCAACATAGAAGCTCAGCTGTGTTAGCTTATTATAAGGAAATGTCAATTTGAGGGAAGAGAAAAGAGGCTAAAAGCTACTTGGCTGAAATATTCTAGGTAAAAATGGCACCTGGTAAATCAGATTGCTAGCTTCTTAGGTCATTGCAGGCAGGGAATGCACTAGCAAAAATATGTAGAATCTAATGTATAAAATAAGTAGTGACAAATTCTTACACCTTAGCCAATTATTGCCAGTCTTCATTCTTGTACAATTGTTTTGCCGACGCTGGAATGTTAGTCCGTCATCACTGAAGGACTGCACCAGTGATCCAAGCATTATCTGCCAAATCTTAGATCAACTGAAACTTGACCTAAACACATCTTCTCTTCTACTGCCGTATTTTAAGAAACATATACTTTTTAAAACTAGCATTTAAGTGTTTATGGCAGGCATATGACAAAGATATATTAACAGTAGTATGATACAATTAATTTCTGATCACTTCGTCATATCATCCAAACAATGAACACATTTCTAAGTTGAGTTGATCACTTCTGAAGTTTCACAAGAAATTAACAGTTTTTCAATACGGATTGATGACATGAATTATCTAGAAAGTGAGGTAACTCAATAGCTGGGTAAGTATTTGAAACTATTGATGAGCTGCAAATTGAAGAAAGATCAAGGATGTCAGAACATATTCAACTTTCAAAGGTATCAAATGAAAAAGAAAACGAATGAGATGGGTGACAAGAAGATTTTTTTTCTTAATAATGGACCCAAACCTTTGTTTTTGGATACTGGCAGAAAGCATTGAATATTCTTCAGATCCTAGTTCGGCCGAACGTCAGATCATACAGCAATTAAGAGCTGCTTGACGTTGGATGTTTGCCAGTGCAGTGAAGCTTCAGCTTTGAAAATATCAGGTTTATTTTGAAAGCCTCACCTCTTTCTGTCCTTGCTGTGACACAATAAAGACTTAAATCTTCTACAGACTGCCATTACCATTGCCCTACTCCTTCAGTGGTCACTTTTAAACAATAGATATTGACCGTTGCTTCATTCTGTTCCACTTTTCTTATAAACAATATATCAGAACTCAAATATTAAGCAATTCTGTCCTCCGTCGACTTTGGCACTTCAAGTAAAAGTAACAATGGCGCCGGAATAGCTATAGTGAGGCATAAATTATATGTTATTTTAGTGAACAACCCTCTGCCTTCTAGTAATTTTGAAGGCAGTGACAAAACAAACATTTGTTTTCTGACAGGTAATGTTACAGAAGGTGACAATGTGATCAATTTTACCATTCTCTTTATCACGACCTGCAGTTTCTGTTGGAAGAAAGTCAAGTTGTTAAAGAATTTGAAATAGGGATACGAACAATGTATAGTTTCCCACTTTGAGGAGAATCGTGCTCAGCCTTCCTACAAAGTGTGAAATCAATATTCATTGCAAAGCCTACAAAACAAAAGGACAATACTAATTCGTGAGAAATATAAATATATTTTGTATCTATTGGCAGTTTGTACTAATTTTATTTGCACGTATACTATGCCTGATTATGAAACATATTTCCATACTCCAGTTACTACACTTTCGGCCAAGGAAAAGAACAAATTTTAAACATTTCCCATTGATACTTTGGGTTTAGACGTTGTGCTCAATGCATGTCCCACCAGCTGCACTGCTGCGTGAAACGGCGTACTGCTGGACATGTTTTGAATGCCCAGTGTTCCTTTTCATTCTGCAATGCGGTGGCACGGTGGCTCAATAGCTAACACTACTACCTCACAACTGCAGAGGCCTGAGTTCAATTCCATCTTCAATCGACAGTTTGTGTGGAGTTTGCACATTTTCCTCATGTCTGCGTGGGTTTTCTGCGGGTGTTCTCGTTTCTTCCCACAGTCCAAAGATGTGCAAGCTGGGTTGATTGGCCGTGCTAAATGGTATCTGGTGGTCCGGGGTGTGTCTTAGTGGGATACTCTAATGGTCAGTGTGAACTTGTTGGGCCGAAGGGCCTGTTTCCACACTGTAGGGATTCGGTTAAAAAATAAATTTGGATGCTTGCTTCTGTTAGTGTCAGTCACGGTAATAAAAACAATAATTGCTTACAGTCTGTAGTTTTACTATTTAGGCAAAACCGTTGTTCAACTTTTGTAAACAGAAATGAGAAGGCAGAAAGAAGGCGACTGCATGAATAAATTAATTAAATCATTTTTGCATCATTTCTAAATTTTGAAATTCCAATGCATGGTAAAGGTAAGGAAGTACTTTTCGGTGTAGCTACCTTTTGGAATGCTTAACTTCTGGGAGACTCTTTATTGTTAATCACATAAAAAGCTTTGTGAAGCAGAAGAATATGGGCCAAACAAAATCTTACTTTTGCTGGCATTTTTAAGGATAAATACTAAGACGTGCATCGGTTTCCACTTGTAGTGGTAGGATCAAAATTGACATCTTCAGAACAGACCGTTATGGATTAATCATTAAAGGCAATTGGACATGACAATGAGTAACTGAAATAACGTGGAAAAGGACGTGGAAAATAGGCCCGATGCGAAAATAGCCTGTCTTGACGAATAGTTGACAACGTGACACAAAACTGCCTGCGAGAATTGTCCTGCTGGGTTGTCACACAGAACAACTGGGAGGCATTTGTCTCTATAATCAAATGTCTAGAAAAGTACTGTAAGTACAGAAAATGACGATGCAGCATGCGATCTTAGATTGAGAATTGTACTAATACCAGAGACTTTACCTGATTCATTGGATGCCTCTTCAAGCTGGAATCATGAGCCTGCCACGAACCCCGAATACTCCAAACCAGATGATTTAAAGAGGGGTCCCCAACGGGCAGAACAGGAGAAGGCTCATCGTCAATATACATTAACTGCTTTATGTGTTTACTGCTTTATCTATACATTATACTTATGTAAAAGCCTGCTCTCCCTATATATCTACTGCTTAACATACACTAACCTCTCATTAAATTAATTTGTCACTCTACATATATATGGGGACTCAATTACTAGGGGTCACGATTTCAAGGTGAGAGGGGAAAATTTTAAGGGAGATATGCGTGGAAAGTTCTTTACGCTGACGGCGGTGGGTGCCTGGAACGCATTGACAGCGGAGGTGGTAGAGGTGGTCATGATAGCGTTGTTTAAGATGTATCTAGAGAGATACATGAATGGGCAGGGAGCAGAGGGATACAGATCCCTGGAAAATAGGCGACAGGTTCAGATAGAGGATCGATCGGCGCAGGCTTGGAGGGCCGAAGGGCCTGTTCTTGTGCTGTAATTTTCTTTGTTCTTTGTTCTTTATTCATCGCCCCTTAGTAATTATACATATTTACTGCCAATAAACAAGTTAGTTTGAATCACTTAACCCGTAGAGACTTTGTTGCATTCCACCAAATCCACTATGAAACTATAACTCCACTGCCTATGTCATTGAATTGTGGGGCGTAGCATGGCTTCCCTCTATCTCAAATACTTGGAGGAGCATCAGCTTAAGGATCAAACTGAAAGATCGCACAGAAACCTTGGAAGACTTTTGCAAGATGTCCCTAAGCTCCCTCCACCTCCCCCCCCCAACTAAAGCTGTTCTGCATTTGTGAATATTGTAATGGGACAGATGATCATTCATGACCATGTTGATTTGTGGAGCAGGTTCAAAGGGCCGAATGGCCTCCTTCAGCTTCTAACTGATATGTGTTTTATGTTTTTATGCAGTATTGATAGGGTCTGAAGTTACATTTGTCTGAATCTAATGTTTTAATACAATTATCCATGGAAAGTGTGATATGGAATTAAATAAATAAGCGTATTGTAAACCATGAAATTCAATGGGTATTGCCCATTTTGAGGTAATGCAATAAAGACTGATTTCACACTTGTTGGTGTGAAAGATGAGCATCTATAAACAGTTGATCAAGGCCTAGATGCATCATATTTTGGGGCAACATTTAGGGAAAATACTGTAACAGTTTAGAATTGCCCAAACAATACCTGGCTATTATCAAAATTGCAGTCACAATACAGTTGCTTTTAATAATATTAATAAAAAGACACAATTAATTCTCCTTGTGCTGATTTGGGATAGTCACCATGTTTATGTTCATAAATTGGTTGGGATTCGAAATTCAGGCTAAATGGAATCGCTGTTGTAGTCTTCCATGCTAAGCGAACAATATTCACTTACATCCGAACAACTGAAACTGGATATGACGCTCGTAGGTACAGCAGTCTCTGATATTTCAGAAGAAGATTGGTTTCACACTTCTGCCTTGACATATTGTTCACAGCAATATGCACGGTGTGCAAGTTGATTCTTTGAAATTTACTGTCTCAATTCGCAGTAGAATCGCATTGTTGGAACTCTAAGGCAACAGTAAATCGTAAGGGAAAACACACGCAATAATAAGACCGATGCTTCGTGAAAAGAAAATGCGTTCCGTTCTGTCAAAACATTAGAGTTAGCCTCTCTGACCGGTCCTTTGTATAATGCTTTGTGTTCTAACCATCTCAGAATGTTTTAGGTAGCACTATCCCTCTCTTAAGAGCGGGAGTACATGCACATAACCGAATGGCCTCTCAAATTCCATTGCCATGGCAAATTATTATAGATTGACGACGTTTATTCATTCAAAATTCTCCAACTGATTTTATTTTCTCAACCTATTTTCCCTTTCAAGTTTATTGTCTTCTAATTTGGTGAATTGTTGAAATTCAAAGATTCAGTTTCATCACAACCTTTATCGTTATATTTATATTTGCAACATTTCCATTTAACTGTATTGCTAGTATTGACAAATACTCAACGCAATCAAGGAAATCTGAGTCTTTCTCACCCAACTGTTTCACTTTTTCTGACAAAGCCTTTATTTCTGAAATATATAGAAAAGTACATTTAGCCCGCAAAAGATGAAATTGCAACGTTCTGAATTCGTCATATCAATACTAATAAAGAATGATTTCCTGTTCAAAGCATAGTCAAAATGCAACACAGGACAAAATGCACTTAACTGTTTCCAAAGAAGAGAAACTTAATAATTACCACAGGTTCTAATTTCCTTTGCTGGAGAGGGGCTAAATATTAACCAGGAAAGAGAAATTCCCCACTGCTCTCGTTCGAAAGTCGTTAAGTGTTATTCTTAATATTGAAAAAAAAACCCTGGTGAGGTGTAGGCGTCACTGGCTGGGCCAATTTTTTTTGCCCGTCCTGGATTGTGTTAAACTGTTTATTTTGAACGGCTTCAGTTCGCGTACTACAGGGGTATAAAATGAGTGAATTCCAGCTATAAAAATAAGAAATGGCAACATGAAAAAGTAGCTTTTAGAGAATATGATGAATACCTAAACTACCTACACGCTTGGACAATGCTTGACTAAGAACAGCAACAGCAAAATACGAATTGCAAGAACGGTGTTGAGACAAACGTGAACGGTTTCGATGTTCAAATAGTTCGCTGTATAAAATTTCTTGAAGGTTGATTAATCCGTTCATACATGTGAAAACAAAAACTTAAAAATCAATCTTTAAGAAGACAGTTCGTATTTCTCAAAAAAATGTAGATATTATTGAGAATGACAGCAACATGCATGTCTAAGCAATAAGCGTGTCAATTTAAAAGAAAATAAGTGGATCACAGCAGTACTTGGTTGTGGCCTAGAAACCTCGCAATACATTTAAATCAGTAGATGATGAATGAACAGCTTTGAAATTCGATCGAAAGAAAAGAAACTAAAAAAATTGATGACGAAGTGCAAGTAACAAAAACTTTACAAGTCGACACTTTACAAGTACGTTTCAGGAAGCAGCAGGATTAACAATTTGAAGATGAAACTTCTCAGTCATTCGTGAGCGATGTCAGTTCCCTTCGGATTTCTATCGTTTTCACACACAGTTTGATGTTTTCTTCTGTCGGCACTATCCCAGAACTGTACTATCAAAGTGATTATCTTCACTTCCTTGGCTTGACGGTGTTGAGGAACGGACACGCATTGGATACAAGACTAACACAAAATAAATGCGAACTACACTTACTCAAAATGCCCTAAGAAACTGTATTCTTTACTGAAGAAAATAAGCTCATTAAAGGGTACAATTCAAATAGTTACTCTAAGAATGGACGATTTTCATAAGGTAAGTGGAAATGGATCCTTGTTATTGGCAAAAGAGTCTGTAACACATGAATTCAACTTAATGCAACTTGCAAAATACTGGAAGGAGGTAATGACCTGATTTTTATCTTAATAACATAATACATAGCACAGTACAGCATGGTGTCGGCCCTTCGGCCCACAACGTTGTGCCGATCTATTATCCAACCAAGATCAATCTACCCTGCATACCCTACATTTTACTATCCTCCATGTGCCTTTCCAAGAGTCGTTTAAAAGTCTCTAAAGTATCTGAATTCACTACCACTGCCGGCGGCACATTCCACACGCCCACCACTCACTGGATGAACAACCTACCTTTGACATCTCCCCTATATCTTACTCCAATCACCTTAAAATTATGCCCCTTCATAACAGTCATTTCCGCCCTAGGAAAAAAAGTTTCCCCTGACTATCCACTCTATCTATGTCTCTCATCATCTTGTAAACTTCGATCAAGTCACCTCTCATCCTTCTTCACTCCAATGAAAAAAGCCCTAGCTCCCCTCAACCTTTCCTCAAAAGACCTGTCCTCCGGTCCAGGCAGCACCCTGGTAAATCTCCTCTGTACCCTCTCTAAAGCTTCCACATCTTTCCTGTAATTACGTGACCAGAACTGAACACAATATTCCAAGTGTGGCCTAGCCAGAGTTTTATAGAGCTGCAGCATAACTCCACGGCTCTTAAACTCAATTCCCCTGCCAATGAAAGCCAACACACCATACGCCTTCTTTACAGCCCTATCAACTTAGGTCGCAACTTTGACAGATCTATGGACGTGGACCCCAAGATCCCTCTGATTCTCCATACTGCCGAGGATCCTGCCATTGACCCTGTATTCTGCTTTCAAATTCGACATTCCAAAATGAATCACTTCACACTTTTCTGCGTTGAATTCCATCTGCCACTTTTTGCCCAGCTCTGCATCCTTTCAATGTCCTATTGCAACTTACAACAGCCCTCCACGCTGTGTACAACTCCATCAACCTTCGTGGCATCGGCAAACTTACTAACCCACCCTTCCACTTCCTCATCCAAATCATTATTAAAGATCATGAAGAGCAGAGGTCCAAGAACAGATCCCGGCAGCACACCACTGGTCACCGAGCTCCCGACTGAATACTTTCCATTTACTACCACCCTCTGTCTTCTATTGGACAGCCAGTTTTGTATCTAGACAGCCAAATTATCCTGAATCCCATGCCTCCTTACTTTCTGAATGAGCCTACCAAGTGGAACCTTATCGAATGCCTTGCTAAAATCCATATACACCACATCTACTGCTCTATCTTCATCGATGTGTTTTGTCACATCCTCAAAGAATTCAGTAAGTCTTGTGAGGCATGACCTGCCCCTCACAAAGCCATGCTGACTATTTGTAATCAAACTGTGCATTTCCAAATAATCATAAATACTATCTGTAAGAATCCTCTCCAATAATTTGCCCACCACAGAGGTAAGGCTGACTGGTCTGTAATTTCCAGGATTATCCCTATTCCCTTTCTTAACAAGGGAATGACATTTGCCACCCTCCAAT
This sequence comes from Ginglymostoma cirratum, assembly GCA_024137785.1. Lineage (NCBI taxonomy): Eukaryota > Metazoa > Chordata > Chondrichthyes > Orectolobiformes > Ginglymostomatidae > Ginglymostoma > Ginglymostoma cirratum. Next base: position 2,356,922 of record JAHRHZ010000141.1, on the reverse strand, counting down.
CTTCTGGCACTACTCCAGTGGACAGTGAGGACGCAAAGATCATTGCCAAAGTGGCAGCAATCTCCTTCCTCGCTTCCCGTAGCAACCTTGGGCATATCCCGTTTGGTTGAGGGGACTCATCTATCCTCATGTTTTTCAAAATTGCTAGCACATCCTCCTTCCTAACTACAACTTGTCGGAGCATATCTGCCCATTTCATGCTGTCCTCACAAACGTAAAGGCTCATCTCATTGTTGAATACTGAAGCAAAGTATTCATTCAGGACGTCCCTTATCTCCTCTGACTTTTCACACAGGTTCCCTCCACTGTCCTTAATTTTCCCTACCCTCTCTCTGGCCATCCCCTTGTCCCTCACATAAGCGTAGAAAGCCTTGGGGTTTTCCTTGATCCTACCTGCCTAGCTTTTCTCATACCAGCTTCTAGCTTTCCTAAGTCCACTCTTCAGTTCCTTCCTGTCTACCTTGTAGACCTCGACAGCCTTGTCTGATTCTTGCTTTCTGAACATTAAGTTAGCTTCCTTCTTCCTTTTGACTAGGTGTTCAACATGTCTTGTCATCCAAAGTTCCTTCCACCTTACCATCCTTTCCTGGCCTCAGTGGGACAAACCTATCCAGTACCTGTAGCAACTGCTCTCTAAACAACCTCCACATTTCTATTGCTCGTTTCCCTGCGATCATCTGCTCTCAGTTGGTGTTACATAGTTCTTGCCTGATAGCATTGTAATTCCCCCTCCCCCAATTAAATACTTTCCCTTGCCATCTTGCTCCTTTTCCTCTCAATGACTATAGTAAAAGTCAGGGAGTTGCGCTCACTATCACTGAAATGCTCTCCCACCAAGAGATCTGACACCTGACCTGGTTCGTTGCCAAGCACCAAATCCAATATGGCCTCCCCTCTAGTCGACCTATCTACATATTGAGTCAGAAATCCTTCCTGGACACACCTGACAAAATCTGGTTCATCCAAACTATTAGCACTTAGGAGGTTCCAGTCTAAATTAGGGAAGTTGAAGTTGCCCATGACAGCAACCCTATTACTTCTGCACCTTTCTAAAATCTGTCTCCCAATCTGTTCATCTGTGTCTCTGTTGCTATTGGGGAGGTCTATTGAAAACTCCCAATAAAGTGACTGCTCCTTTCCTGTTTCTGACTTCCACCCATACTGATTCAGTGGAGAAACCTTCCTCCACGACCTCCCTTTCTGCAGCCATGATACTATCCCTGATTAGCAATGCCACTCCCCCACCTCTTTTACCTCACTCCCTATTTCTATTGAAACATCGATAGCCCGGAACATCCAACAACTATTCATGCCCCTGTGTTATCCAAGTCTCCCTAATGGCCGCAACATCGTAATTCCAAGTACTGATCTATGCTCTAAGTTTGTCACCCTTACTCCTGACACTTCTTGCATTGAAGTACACACACCTCAACACGTCAAACTGACTGCCAGTTTGCCCTATCAACAGCTTATCCTTCCTCATGAACTCTCTGCTTGCTCTATCTGTCTATACAGTGGCTATCCCGTCCGCTGATCTATAGCTCCGGTTCCCATCCCCCTGCCAAACTAGTTTAAACCCTCCTGAAGAGCTGTAGCAAACCTTCCACTCAGGATATTGGTGCCACTCTAGTTCAGGCGCAACCCATCTTTGCTGTACAGGTCCCACCTTGCTCAGAAGGTATGTCAATGATCCACAAACATGAAGCCCTTGCCCCTACACCAGCTCTGTAGCCACGTGTTCAGCTGTGCTCTCTCTTTGTTTCTAAGATCGCTAACCCAAGGCACTGGTAGTAATCCTGAGATTACTACTCAACTCGTCCTGGCTTTCAGTTTCCATCCTAACTGCCTATAATCACTTTTCAGGTCCTCATCCCGTTTTGTAACTATGTCATTGGTACCGATGTGTACCACGACTTTTGGGTGCTCTGCCTCCCCCTTAAAAGTCTTGAAGACTTCACCCGAGACATCCCTGATCCTGGCACCCGGGGAGGCAACGAGTTTCAACGAATTTCTCTGAAAATGAATTGCTTTGATCCACAAGCTTGAAATCCCAAATAGTTAATTTGTGAGCCGCCGTGATATTCAGCATTCTAAAACAAGCCTGAATTCAATGGGTTAGGGTGAGCTTTAGGGTTAGGTTTAGGGCTAGTCCATAAAACTCACACACCACTATAAACAATTAGTGCCAGGCATATATTTGAAAATAGATCATTTTCAGTGGGATACACCACTGGCAAAGTTAATTGATAACTGTGGCCAAGACACATCCCATGGTTATGTAAACAATTCGCCTAGATTGTTGGGAACCTGGGAAACGTATCTCATGAATACACGTCAAGATCATAAATGATATAAATGCTTAAAAAATCAACCACAGAAAAAAATTCAGACTGATGGCCTTCCTGCTTCAATTCTGGCCTGCACACAGTTCTCAGGCAGCAGTCAACAGACTTAGAATATTTGAGAGATTCAAACTTCTTTTGGAGAAACAGCACCCCATTGAATTCCAAAAGGTCTACCTCAAGTCCAGTGAAACCAATGCATTTTGATGATCTAGCATAACATTCCCCTTGCGTTTTCCCAAAATCCATTGTTCTGGCTGCACTGAGCTTTTACTAAATGCAGCCCCTGTCTCTGACTGAACTAAGAAGTCTGAAGTACAGTTTTAAGAAACGTTTAGTACATTCTCATAGGGTCATCCTTATGTTAAGATATAACTAACAAAACACAAACAACCGCGGAACATGCTCTCTGTATTGTTAAAAAAAACCTAAATAGGACATGGAGAGAGAGAGAGAGAGAAAAAAACTTTCCTCACAGAAGGAAACACCAGAAGATAGAGGTGATCACAAAATTAAAGCAAATGTTTGAAGTGGAATTAGGTAAAGGCCTCATCAAAACTTTTATAAGTATGTAAAGATAAATATCGAGGCAAATCAGGACCATTACCTGTGTTTGCTGAAGTCAAGGCGTCATCTGTGGGTGAGTAATATGTAAGGACCGAAACTTTAGGTTTTGCTTAAACAATGGAACATCTCAAATAATGGTTCAAATTATGTCAAGGAAGGAAATAAACATTGACAATCACTTCCCTCACAACAAATACACTGATGAGTAAGATATGACTTTTACTATTCTGAAATAAAACTTGGCACCAGGGATTCAAATACAATGGGTTTGAACTTCATTTGCATTTCACCCAACTTTCTCCAATTTTAAGTTATCTACTGCTATAATCACATAATTCAATTCTTTCTTCAATGTCAAGTACGGCAGCTTCTTCCAAAAAAAAAGTCTGACTTAGTAGCTAGGCAAGTAAATTGATTCTGATTGAATTAAAATGTCCAATATAAACAAAGCATCATGACTGACCACCCATGTTGTTAGTTAGGGTACATTTATGTAGACATAGTCATAGGCACAACATTTGTCTGTCATACCTAAACAGCATACAATGTTTGAGTCATGTGGCGCAATCCTTGGCAAGTGTGATCTGATTTGTAGTTTCACAGTCACAGGTAATATAAAATTCTACGTTTTATAAAATGTGAAGGAATGCTGGGCACAATATAATTATGAAATGGTATGATATGAAATCAGGTTCAACTTCGTATCACTGGATCCAATATTTCATGTAATACATCATGTGCCATAAAATATTTTGTTGACATAAAGGCGGAATTGGTAGAGATATCTTCGATAACAGATTTGTTGGAAATGTTAATACAAGTTTTGTTGAATCTACAGATGAAGGGGAACACTACCAACATCCTTCTGACAATATTCAGTCCGTACTTGTGAGAAGAAATGTTCCCACTATAAATGTAAATTGGAGATAATGCAATATTTAGATCGAGTATTTTACAGTTATAATTTAACAATATTTTTATTATACTTATTAATTTTGTGTGGTTGGACCACAGTTATTTTTCAGACTGACAAAAGCAACTGTTCAAAAGCTGCCTACCTTTGCTTTTAATCTTTCGTTCCAATTCTATAATGATAGAAAAATATTTTCTTCTATTTTTGTGCTTTGCATGTTGAACATGACATGAAGATACGTTGTCAAGCAAACATTTGAAATTACTTTGCCCATTTACGTAATTACAGTGACGACAATAGGTAGTGCAGAAAACGAACATATCTTGTTGAAGAATTTTGTTTCGATCCTATCAGGACAATTCACAATCAATACGAATACGCTAACCAAAAAAACACTGTACAACTTGATCTCGTGAAACAAAGTCTTATTTTGTCTTATATTTCCCATAATCAAAGTAACTCTTCTCCTCTGTCCTAAGTACTTATGCAGAATATCGATTCAGTTTATTCTTCATCTCATTGATTCTGATTTTTTTAGTCTCTGGACTTTATTTATTTCGAACCAATGCACATGCTGTTAAATACTTTCCTTCTAAATGCATATTTGCAGAGGTTCTTAGTATCTGGCCTTATTTTTTCAGTCTAGCTTGCTGTCAGACCTTTAAAAATAAGTTGTGATGATGATGATGGTGATGATGTCCATTTCGTGGTCCAGTAAACTGTTCTTGCACTATTATACAGTCATTGCTGTAATTTTGGTCCAACCTTTGTATATTCACGTTATTACACGATGGCGAGATCATTAGTTGATATCATAATCTTTGGAATTTATCTGTTCAGCTCAGCATGACACAGGGCCTTATATTCCCGTGTATCTGTAAAATCTATATTGTAGTGTGTCAGTTGTAGCCACTTGTACTTTCAGACCTTCATAGTGATACTTCAACAAACGTAATTTTGGACAAAATCTTCTTTACCACGACCTGAATATTAAGTTCAGCCATATTATTTCTTGTAAACAGATGTAGCTTTACTCAGAGTTCATTAATTCCTTCTACCTATTTGTGCAATGCTCAGTACACCATAACTTATTCCGTCCTTAGATAAATAGGCACACATTCTGAAGAAGTTCAGTGCACCTGAAACAATAATTCTTTTTGCCCTCACAGATGCTGTTCGTCTTGCTGAGTTTCTCCAACATTTGTATTTTTTATTTTGACATGGTCGTAAGGCTTCCCTCTTTATTGTGCTCCCATTACTATTAAATAACAAAGCTACACTTCCAACATGTTTTAAAACCCTGTGCGCTTCTTAAATGTACCTCACCATTCAAGATTCATGTAAACGTCTATGATAATCTACAGTCACGCTGATGCTTTGCTGACTATATTGTACTGAGTCATTTCTGTGAGTGTTCTTGGATCATCTACTTCATGTTCAGTGCTTTGTCCACTCAGATGCATATCCTGTAGTTTTACGTTTGACTTATTTTATAGCCCCAAGTCTTATATCTTGATGCACAATTTGATTTGTTCTCTCTAACAGTTCATGAACAGTTTGCTTGTAATTTCCAATACTGCTATGTCTGTATTTGAATTTGGCTGTACACTACAATGTAGCCAATTTATTCGACATTTGTTTCCTTGTACTGATGAATAAAGGCAAGCATACCAAACATCTTATTCGCTACCCAGTTTACCCACATCCACTTTCAAGGAACTATGAATCTACACTGCATGGTCACTTTGTTTGGAAACACTCGCAAGGAGGTTATGATTAAGTGTACGTGTTCTGCCATGCTTTGCCCTACCTAAATGTAGCACCTCATATTTACCTAGGTTAAACTCTATGTGCCACTTCTTGGCCCATCATCCTCCCTGCCCATCTGATCAACGTCCCAAAGTATTCTGAGGTAACCTTCTTTGCTGCCCACTGCAGCACTAATTTTGGTGTCATCTGCAAATTTACTAATCATACCTGCTATATTATTTATTTATACAAATGACAAAAAACAGAGCACCATTTCTCGCTGCACATCACAGATCTCCAGTCCAAAAAGCAACCACTACCACCAGCCTCTGTTACCTACCTTCGAGCCAACTTTGTATCCAAATGGCCAGCTCTTCTTACCACAGATGGTGACAGCTGGTTAAAAAAAAAGACTTTATCCAGTACTTGTGCCAGGAGCCTACCAGCTGGAACACATATCATACCAATCTCCAAGCCACACATTCCTCAGTCTAAATGGACTTTCTGCGTACTGTTTTGCACATAGCCTAGATATTAAATACAAAATCTTAATTTTCGATGCTGTGTTTCACAACTAGTGATTCTTTTCTTGAATGAATAACAGAGCTAAGGTATCTCTATTATGCCTAAGTGTCATCATATTTCGTTGGCATTAATCAGTTAAAAACATGCACGCAAATGTGAAATGTTGCGATGCAGAGAGCCACAGTTTGAACAGTTCACAATTTGTTATATGTCAAATACGGGAAAAGATCATAAGGCCCTTCTCTGAGAAGAGTTTTCACGAATAAATCACGTTGAAACTTCAACAGATCATATGGGGTGTTTTTGGCAAACCTTACCTTTTAATTTCTGCCCGACGTGATCATCTGTTTGCGATAATGACAACAATATAGTGTGACATATTCAAATGAAAAATTACATTTAATTTATTTAAACCTGCATGCGTTTTGTCGGATTAATTTATAGTTGCTCTACGTTCCTTGGACCCACATCAGCATTATATTGTGTTACTTGTTTGAAAATAGGTAACTTTGTTTACGTTTACACGAGTAGTCCCTATCATGCTCAACAATGGGACAATTAAAGGAAAATAAGACTTACAATTTTTATCCATTTATTGTCTCTGATTTAAACAGCCCAGGTGGATTAGACATGCTGAAGTGCCCGTGGTGTTTAAGGATGTGTAGGTCAGGTGCGTTAGTAGGGGAAATCGGTCTGGGTGGGTGGCTCTGAAGGTCGGTGTGGAACCCTTGGGCCAAAGGGTCTGTTTCCACACATTAGGGATCCAGTGATTCAGTTACATTAGACTCCCTGATTATCATTGCACTTCTGTGCTTCTTGCACAGATATGCCCAAAAGGGTGCCCTTAATTCTGGGCTATTCACTATTGCTTTGGAGTTTCATCTTCTGATGGGTAAATAATTGTATTACTATGCTACAAAAAATGTCTCTGTTTCTTTGACTGAGAGATTTGTTCTCATTTATACTTAATTTTATTGCATTTAAATAATAAATTAGTTCACGGAATGATGGTTTTTCTCTCGGTCTTTGCAGTCTACTAACACAGTTACAATACATAATTCCTTCTGATTGATGATAAACGTGGATGGTATGTTTTACTGTAGCCATGTTCAATCTTTAGGCTATCTTTAGACTCTTAACTTATTAATGTTTTGTTTAAATTTGATTTGGTTTGATTTATTGTTGTCATATGTACTGTGTTACAGTGGAAAGTATGGTTTTAGGTGCTAACCAACAAATCATACCATACAAAATAACATCAGTTTAATTGAACAGAATGCAAAATATAGTGTTTGAGCTCTAGGCAAGATGTAGAGGAAGATCAACTCAAATATGTGAGAGGTCAGTTCACATGTATGATAACAGTGGGGAAAAGAAACTATTCTTAAATCTGTCGGCACATGGTTTCAAAGTGCTGTATCTTCTGCGCAATGAAAGTAGTTGGAACTGAGTCCAACTGCTATGCGAGTGGCATTTGATTATGTTTTGATTAAGCAGATCAATATAAGGAAAAAACTGCCTTTTCAGCAGCTGTACTACTAATGTACAAAACATTTCTCAAATAAGTACTGATAAATTAATAGCTCGGTGGTGGAATTAGAGATAAAATGTGAATAGTTTTATTGAGGGGAATTGGGAACTCGTGAATGACGGAATAGTTACGGCTGATATCCAAAATTGACACAGTTTCGAGGTATAAATGACTTATATCAATGGAAAACATTACAGAAGCGAAGGGATTCGATTACTTGGACTGGTTTCCAAACAGTGATCAGTGCACAGAAATGGTCACAAATGTAAAGACATGCATCAGCATAAATAAACACATTTCCCTGTCCGAGATAACAAGCATGGGGCTGGATGAACACAGCAGGTCAAGCAGCATCATAGGAGCAGGAAAACTTGACGTTTCGGGCCTAAACCCTTCATCAGAAAATCT